>PVJH01037995.1:0-17500 GCA_004026705.1 Nesogale talazaci | reverse complement strand
GTGTGCAAGTCGTTTTGCCCGCTGGCCTGTGCCCTTCCCGCCCAGCCATGCTCTCCGACGCCAGGCGCCCTGCCGCTACTCTCCACTGCAAGCTGCAACTCCTTGACGCAGAACCATGCTAAAGTAGACATGCCGCGCGCTTCTGAAGGAATTGGGCAGCCCCTCTCACTTCTGAGGAATAGCCCCTTGGGGAGCCGCCTCACCTTCTACGAGATCGCTTGTACCCCTGAGTTGCTGCTGACCTGAACCCATGTGAAAGGTTACCTCAGACCTGAGCAGCTGCCCGACTGCTTGAAAGGTTGCCATGTGGCCATCCCAGCGGGAGTCCTGAGAAAGCCAGGCATGACGTGGGACCACCTATTCAACACCAACTCCACAAGCGTGGCCATGCTGGTGGGCCCGCAGCCATGATCTGCATCATTGCCAATCCGGTCAACTCCACCATCCCCATCACAGCAGAAGTGTTCAAGAAACACTGTATGTACAACCCCAAGAAAATCTTCGACGTGATCGCCCTGGATGTTTTCTGGGCCAGTGCTTTAGTGGCGGAGCTGAGGGTTTGAACCCAGCTCAAGTCATTGGCAACCACTCAGCGAAGACCATCACCCCCCTGATCTCCCAGTGTGTGACCAAGGTGTACATCCAGCTCTCGGGTGCACAAGGAGGTCAGAACGGGGGGTGGTCATGGCAGACGCTGCTACCTTGTTCATGGTCTACATGGGCACCCTCATGGACACATTAAACAGCAAGGGGGGAGGGAGTCATTGAGTGCTCCTTTGTTGAAGTCCCAGGAGACAGACTGCACCTACTTTGCCTTGCTGAAGAAAGAACCTGTGCGATGGCAAGGTGTCCTTGTTCAAGGAGAAGAAGCCGTCTCCAAGCTGAAAGCCTCCATCAAGAAGGGGGAGGAGTTTGTGAAGAACATGAAGTAAGACATCCTTCTAGAGGCGCCTGGTCCCTTAATTTATTCAGGCTCCATGTCACTGGTAAGTCATTTCAGAGATCTTTTTTCCTAGCTTGCCTTGATCGGCGTATCAATAAAAGCCATCTTCGATTGTCTTTCCCAAGGTAAAAAACAAACAAACAAACAAATACAAAACCCCCCATACTGGCAACTGGGATGCAAAAGTTGGAAACAGGAAAAGACGGTAGTGGGAAAACATGGTCTTGGTGACAAACAAAACTGGAGATCACTTTAGAATTTTGCAATAACAACTACTTGTTCATAACAAAGCAAGTATCTTTTATTTTTTTAAATACTTTTTTCAGCAACATGAAAGTCAACTATAAACAGACTTCTTCAGATGTAATATAAATAAATCAAATTGAATATATCTGTGGGATGAGAATGGAGAAGCTGAAAGTGAGCAGCTGAAACCAGTCAAGGGGCTGATTGTGGAACAGATCACACAGTTGCATATATATGAGTTCAAGATAAAGCTGAAGAAAGTTAACCAGTTCATATGAGCCAAGATAAAACTTGAGTTTATCACACCTGAATTTTTAGAACATTTCAAAGAGAGATTAGATGCATTGCACATTAATGACAAGAGGGCCTGATGAACTGTCAAGAGTACATCAGGAGCACCGTTTATTTATTTATTTATTTATTTATTGGCATCACTGTTCTCTGGTGGTGGGAGTAGGAGGCCCAGCCCCACTGCTGGAATTGAACCTCCGTCCCAGTGGGCCGCAGTCCCACACACAACCACTACGCCACCAGGGCTCAGCCCTAGGAGCACCGTTTATTAAGAAAGCAAAAGATCATTAAAGAGACAAAAGATCAAGGTGGTATCAGAAGAGACTCTGAAACTGTTACTAGCCATTGAGTAGCTGAAGCAAATGGAAGAAAGGATAAATTCAAAGAGCTCAACAGAAAATTTCAAATGGCAACTCAAGAAGACAAAGTCAAATATTTCTTTTTCTTTTTCTTAGAAATCAATAAGTATAGGCTGAGCCCCGGTGGTGTAGTGGTTGTGCGCGGGACTGCGGCCCACTGGGACGGAGGTTCAATTCCAGCAGTGGGGCTGGGCCTCCTACTCCCACCACCGGAGAGCAGTGATGCCAAAAAAAAAAAAAAAAAAGTATAACTTTTGTTTATTTCAGTTAGGTATTTACAAATATCTGCCAATATAAAAATACAGCACACAGGCAGACTGAGAATTTAAGGCTACTCAATTTTTACTTCACTGAGACTGTGCAGCTCCAGTTCTCTAGGCTGTCCACATGCTTCCAGCAACTTCCCAAGGCTCTCAGTAGTCTCAGAGGCTCAATCACCTCCAGGTGGTAAGATGCCAGGGCTCAGTATCTGTACTTGGTGTAGTCCTTCAGAGACACGACCAGTCCAGGGCCTTTGCGTGCCCCTCGTGGACAGTCTCTATGATGTCTATCATCTCCTGCTTGTCCTCCATGGCCCAGTTAATCTTGTTGTTGCTGCCAGTGCCCAAGTCGATCATGATGTGCTTGTTCCTGAAGAAAAACCTGACTGTACAAGGGCCATACATTTTGTTGAAGTCATAACTTTTTTTCAAGTCAGGTACTTCCGTAATATCCACAAGATAAATAACTGCAACATTTTTAACTTTAAAACAGCTGTAAGGGGCTGAGCCCCTATGGCATAAGTGGTTGAGTGCGGGACTGACTGCAGCCCGCGGGCTTGGCGGTTCAAATCTAGCAGCGGCTCTCTGGAGCGGCACTGGATAGCACTCACAACCACCAGAGGCAGTGATGCTCACAAAACAAACCGCAACAACAAAACAGGTGTAAGATCCAAATAAGATTCGTTACATGAGGAGGACACGTCCCTTTCTCTGCCATTTCTTTTCAGCTATGCTGTAGAGAACTTCATCTATTTTCATACATGTGGGATCCCAGGCATGTTCAAACTGGATGACCACCCCATTGATGTAATGCGCAAAGTCAAATATTTATAATGTTCAAAGACCTACAATGTGAAAACCAAAGGGTGAAGAATGTATGTGGCATATCTTAAATGGGGAAAGAGCTCAAAATCAATCCTCTGGTATCAATCTTTAAAGATTCTCTGGGCAAAATATTAGATGATTCAGGAAGCATCAAAAGAAGATGAAAAGAATGCACAGTTACTGAATGAAAAAGAACTAGTGGACATTACAATTTTTCAGGATTAGCAATATGGGTTAGAACCAGTGGTGCTGAAGTTCCAGGTTCCAGGAACTGATGAGAACCAATTGAACTGCTTCAACAGGTTGATGAAACACTGGAAGCACATACTCACCTGTGCCAGGAAAGTTAGGAGACAGTTGTTTGGACAATTATAGGAGATTCATATTTGTGCCTCTTTCAAATGAAGGTGATCACCTAGAATGCTTAAAATTGTAGTGCTATATTCATTAGTATTACATGCAAGTAAAATGCCGGAGATCATCCAGAAATATTTTAAGCAGTGCATTGACAGGGAACTGTCAGAAGTTTCCAGCAGATTGAGAAGAAGATATGGATTAAGGGATGTCATTGTTGATTGATGTCAGGTGGATCTTGGCTTACAGTAGAGGATACCAGAAAGATGTTTACTGCTGTTTATTTAATAGACTATGCCAAAGCATTTGATTGTGTGGATACTACTAACAAACTATACTTAACTTTGAGAAGAATGGGAAGTCCTGAAAACTCAGTTGTGTTCGTACTTAACTTGTTCGTGGACGAAGATACCTTTTATTTTGTGAACAGAACAAGGGAATACTCCACAGTTTAAAAATCAGGGAAGGTATATGTCACAGTTGTATCCTCTCACCATACTTTTCCATCTGTATGCCGAGCAATCATCAGAAACACTGGATTATGTGAAGAAACATAATTCAGGATTACAAGAAAAAAGAAGTAACCTGCTACACACAGATGACTTAACCTTGCTTGATGAAAGTAAGGAGAGCTTGAGCACTTGCTGATGGATGCAATCTAGGATTGCATCTTCAGTATGGATTACATGCAGTACAGCATCAAGAAGACCCAAATCCTCAGAATTGGATGGTTAAATGGTCATAATGAATGAAGAAAAGGTCGAAGTTCAGTATTTTGCATTACTTGGATTCACAATCAAATGCTCATGGAAGCAGCAGTTGAGATCAAAAGTTTTGTGCATTGGGTAAAGGTGTTGCACAAGCCTGTTTAGAGTATTGAAAAACAAGGATGTTACTTTGAGGACTAAGGTGCACCTGACTCAAGCCATGGTGTTTTCAGTTGCTTGATACTCACGTGAAAGTTGGGCATTGAATAAGGGAGACCAAAGAAAATTTGCACTTGAATTGTGCTGGAGAAGAATATTAAAAGTACTGTAAACTGTCTCAGAAGAAGTAAAGCAGTGTTCTCCGTAGCGACAAGGATGGTGAGACTTGGCCTTACATACTTTGGACCTGTTCTCAAGATAGATCAATCCCTGAAGAAGGACACCGTGGTCGGGAGCAGGGCCTTGGTGAGAAGGCCCTCAAGATGGATCAACAAATAGTGGCTGCAACCATGGACTCGCATAGGAACAATTATGAGGATGGCATGTAATTGGACACTGTTTTTATTCTGTTGTGCACAGGTTTGCTATAGGGCAGAAATGAGTTGGTTCCCCCTAAGAAATTATATATGTATATATATAATTTTTATATATAATTTGTGTATACACACACAAAGTGATGCGCACATACCTCTTTATTCAAAGATGGAAAAACTATGATGTATATGTGTCTGTGTATACCTATGCTATGGTGTGTGTATATAAAATATTTTATATGATTTATACTAATTATAAAAATTTGTATAAAACCTGATTTTATATACATAAACACACACACATACATACCCTTTATATATAAATGCTAACCACTTGTACTTTCTTATCAGAACCATACTAATGGGGATTAAACCAAGAAAACTAAAAACTGCCATCAAGTCAGCGATCCGATGGGAAAGGGAACAACTGCCCCTGTGAGTTTCTGAGACTGTTAACTCTACAGAAGTGGAAAGGCCCATCTTCCTCCTGAGGAGGAGCTGGTGATTTTGAACTGCTGACCTTGCAATTAACAGCCCAATGTATGACTGCATGCCACCAATTGCATGCTGATGTTTTAAATAATTTACCGTGGCTTTCCCAGCTAGCAATGTTACATTCTCTTTAAATCTGTTCTGCTTGTTCCAGTTCATATATGAGGGGGCTTCAGAAAATTTATGGCAAAATTCTGTATCTTTTTAGTTCATTTTTTCCATGAACTTTAAAAATGTTTGCAGAACTAAAACTTGATTTCTAAGAAAATAATTATGTTGAGACTATGTAGAGCAAGGCACATACCAATTCAACAGTTTTTACAGGTATCAATTAAGTGATACTGTTTACAGTTTTTCTCCACTGAGTACTCGGGGTTTTATTTAAATAGCTTTTAGCAGATTGAGATTTCTTTTTTTTTTTTGGGGGGGGGTGTGGGTTGGCGTCACTGCCCTGGTGGGAGTAAGAAGCCCAGCCTTGCTCCTGGAGAGCTGCTGCTGGATTTGAACTGCCAACCCTGTGGGCCGCAGTCCCACATACAACCACTATGCCACCAGGGCTCAGCAATTTCTTTCTTTTATTCCTTGGTAACTAAATTTCTATTTTCAAATAGTGCTGGATTTTGTCAAAGGTTATTTCTGGCTAAATTGAGATGACCTTTCCTCCCACTTTGTTGGCTTAATGTCATGGCATTATATTGATTCTTCCAATGTCGTTGTACTCTTGTATGCGTGGAATAAATTCAATGTGGTCACGTTGTGTAATGAATATGATGTAGTGGTAGGTTGAGTTTTCAAATATTTTGACAATTTTTGTATTTACATAAGAGCTAGTGATCTCTAGTTTTCTTTTTTTGGTTATCTTTGCCTTTGTTGGCCTTCTCTTTGTCAGGAAAATGCTTGTCTCATAGAGTAAATAGGATACATTGTCCCTCTTCTATATTTGAATGATATTTCAAGATTTCTGTCATTCTTTCACAAAGCTGTTAAAATTCTTCATTGAAGCTTTCTAGTTCTGCACTTTTTTTTTACTAGGTGGACTTTTACTGCTGATTCATTCTCTTCATAGTTCAGATGTCCTACTTATTGAGTCAAGTGGCTTATGTATTTCTAGGAATTTTTCCACTTCATCAGAGTTTTTTAATTTGTTGCTTGATAATTGTTCAAAGTATTTAAGATTATAATACTCCCACTACCATTTCTGATTTGAGTTACTTATTTTCTGTTTTTTGTCAGTCTAGCCTTGCCAATTGTATTATTAGTTTTACATGGCTAGCTCTGCTTTCATTGATTATTATTTTCCTATTTTCTCTTTGTACTGATTTTGATTCTTTTATTCCTCCTCTCATAGCTTTGGACTTGGTTTTCTCTTCTTTTTCTAGTTGCTTTAATGATTTGATTACTGACTTGAGATCATTATTATTTTCTAATGCAAACTTTTACTGTTTCAAATATTTCTGCTGCCTTTGCTGTGCATCCCTTAGGATTTGGAATTTTCATTTGACTCTTAAATATTTCCTGATTTGTTATTTGCTCTATTGGTTCATTAAGAGTGTGTTTAGTTTGCACATTATGTGAATTGGTGATTTACTTTTTTTTTACTTTATTTTTTTGTGTTTTTAAGTTCAGAAAAGGGTACTTTTTATGATTTTAGCCATTCAAATATTAAGATTTGTTCTGTGGCCTAACATGATTTATCGTAAAGAATATTCTATATGTATTGCATAGTGTGTATTATTGTGCTGCTGTGTGTGATGGTCTGTATATGCCTTAAGGTTTATTAGTTTCTAGTGTTCAGATTTTCATTTCTTTTTTTGACCTCTGGTTATTCTATTATTGAAAATGAAGTATTGAGGTCCTTATTATGGAACTGTCTGTCTAGCCCTCCTTGCTTCATTTATTTGGGGGCTCTGATGTTCGGTGGATACATGTTTCTATTATTATTTGGTTTTGCTGAATGGAGACATTTACCCATATGTCATGTCCTTCTTTGTCTCTTGTTGAGGAGCCCTGGGTGCAGTGCTTCACTGCTGAGTAGTTGTTGGTTTGAGCTGTTGGGCTTTCCCAAGAGAGAATATGTGGCAGCCTACTTCTGGGAAGATTTATCTGTTTGGAAATCCTATGGAAGCCCTACTATACCCTTCAGCATCATTTCTAGTTGGAATAAACTTGATGCCAGTGGTTTGGGTTTGGGGTTTTTTCTCTGGTATTTTTTATGGCATTATGAATTTATTTGGTCTGACCCAGCTGGCTATATAGTCATGCTAACTCCCATCAGATAAAGAGGTAGAACTCTTGACATGGGGATTAGCAGGTTTTGCCGTCCTGCTGAGAGTAAAATTGGTCATCTCAGAACAGCAACAGGTACTCTATTGACCATCAAGAGAGAGAAGTTGGGAGTGGAGCATATTATTTGGACCCAGAGATCTGTAGAATGAGCCTCTTTGATCCAGGAGTCTGAGTGCTATCATGGAGAAGTGACAATGTGGTGACGTGGTGGAGGGAAGTAGCAGTAGAGCCAAGATCATGAGACAGCAGTGGACGTTCCAGCTCACAGAACAAGTGAAAACCGACTGCCTTTGGACTCACTTGTGAAATAGGGTACTTAATAGGGAAGCTAGATTTGGGGACTATGAAGGTTGAGCCTCGTGCCTGTGAGCTCAGACAGTGACAGGGTGGTGGACCTTTGGGGCATTTATCAGCAGCCAGTAAAGAAGCTAGCTGAGCTGGGCAGAAGATGAAGGGTCTTGTGACTGAGAGGTCTGGCTAGGGGCATGGCTGAGAAGAGAACTGACCTTACTGGAAGAACTTTATGTCCCGAGCATTTCTGGCTCTGAATTGTTAACTCCCTAAATAAATTAGTTAGTGTCCCTAATAAATTCCCATAATTATGATCCCTACACAGGGTTATTGAACCAAGCAGAGAAGTAGAAAGTGCTCTGGGAGGGCAGGGTATTAGTGTCAGAATTATTAAGGAGACTGAAGGTAGAGATAAGTCTGGCCCTACTTCATAGGAACTGCCTTTGGACTGATACAGAGTTTGATTCTCCTGCTTCCTTGTGAAGCCAGAGGAGATTAAACATTGCCCCATACCATTTTAAAGCTTCATTTTCAGTCAGATTTTTTTAATCTGACAGCCGAGGAGTCATTGACAATATTAGGCTTTCATAATTTTCAAAGTAAAGGAACCCAAGGGAAAGAACACTTAATTTCTCATCTTTTGAAAATGTAACTACTTTGCTATTCTTCATGGTTGTTAGTAAAGTTTTTTTGCCAAATAAGAGTTCATGATTTGCTTTTGACATGTCTTGTCTACCTTCAACATACCATGGCTCTTAGATTTAAAATTTCTGCTCTGTAGATATCAAGTTGATTTATGCTTTCATGTTGCCATTGCTGTTTTCCTCTGTTTGCAGTATCTTTCCACATTGTTTACTTGCCAAACTCCTTTTTATCCTTCAGATTACAGATCCCAGCTCAGATATTATTTCCTGGAAACACTACCCCTCCTTTTTAAAATTATTTTTCTACCCAATCTACTTCAGAAAAGTTATTATCCTGCTTTATGCTGTACCAGTTTTTACTCTTGTACTTAGTTTTATTACTTCTTTTGGTCCTTTTTGTATGCTGGTGACATAGTGGTTACTTGTTAGGCTTTGAACAACAAGGTGAGCACCTTGAAATGAAAGGAAACAAACTGCCACTGGCTCTGTGAACAAAAGATAGAACTTTCTGCCCCATAAAAACCGTCTTGGAAACTCAAAGTGGGCAGGGGCAGTTCTCTCCTTTCTTACAGGGTCCCTGTGAATCAGCACCGGTTTGATGGAAGTGAGTTTTGTTTGGAATACTAAATCTCTTTGATTCTTTTGAGACCAGTTCAAGGCAAAAGTTAAATAGGACCACAAAGAAGCACATTTTATTTGTGCAGCCAGTAGTGATAGAACCTGCTGTGAACAACTCAGAAAATAGGGAAGAAAACAATCCATGTTAAAACATAAATAGTAGACAATAAAAAATTTTGTGGTTAACTTCTGGAAGAACTTGAAAACATTGATAAGTAAACTGGCATTTGGGCCTGTATTTCTCCTAGAGCCATGAGTTACAGACAAAAGTAGCAGAGAAGCATAATTCAATAAAAGTTACAAGTTTGGAGGTGTTGAAAATTGGAGTTCAGGCCCCAAGTGGGGAACCTGAGTGAAACTTCCAGTTAGTGTCAAACTCTGAAGGTCTCCATTCTAGAACTAATGTCATCTGAGCAAGACCTGTTCTACATAGGTATAATTGCCAAGCTTTTTGTTGTTTAATTCCTGATCAAATGAACATGCTTGATGTCAAGACAAATGTTTTCTGGTGGGAAATGTCATCCGATATCCCACATTTTTTAATAAAATTGTTGCTTTACTGAGGCATAAAATAAAATAAGATTCTGTGTGGGGAGCCAATGGAGAGAAGAAACCCAAGTAATAAAACAAAGGAGAAATGGATTTACAGAGAGCCTGATAAAAATCAAACACATTTAAGATGATTATATATTAAAATAAGAAAATATAAAATGGAGACTTTCTGACTAGAACTGAAAACTCTAAAATGAAATGGAAATTCTAGAAGTGAAAAGTTCAATACATAGAATGGATGGGCTGAATAACAATTTGCATAGCCGAATAGAGAATTCCTGAACCTGCAAGATTGTGCTAAAGAAAATTTGATAGTGTATTATCATGCTACAGAAAAATGGAAAATACAGAAAATATAATATTGTAAGAAGCATAGGAAATACAGTCAACAGGTCTAATGTGTTGTTAGATTTACATAAAGGAGAGAAAGATTTACATAAAAGGGAGAAAGAGGACTATTATTATTTGAAGAGGTTATGACTGAGAATTTACCAAAACAGATGAAAAATTACAAGTGACAAATCCAAGAAGCTGTAGAAGCTACTAAGGAGATAATTTAAAGAGAGAGATAGAAGAACCATCACAAATAAACCTGCTAAATGAACAAAGGCCAGAGAAAAAAGACCATAGTACTTTTAAAGAGTCGGTAAAGACTCCAACTAAAGCAGTGGAGACCAGGAGGTACTTGAAAGTAGACAATAAGCTCTTTGAGAGTAAAGACATATATTATTGAAGTGTACAAATAGGATAGGCCCGATTGAAGGTCGCGGCAGAATTCAGCCCTGTACTCCAATCTGGTACTCCAATTCTTCATGTTGACACTCGCAGGCAAGTCCCTGAGAAAGACTGCCTTTTTAGTCGTGGCCCATTCAGGAGCGATGGAACAATCCACTTTCAGCACAGTCTCCCTGATGCCAAAGGCATTTTACAAAGGTCTGAAAGAACTCAATGGGAGCTAAATGGCTTTATGGCTCATCTTTAAATCATAACCTTCTACAAATCAAGTGCTCAGAATTTAAGTTTTAAGACAATTCATACAAATGATTAATCATTTTATTGGGGGCTCCTACAACTCTTATCATGACCAGTGCAACTCTTATAAGCAGACCACATTCATACAAGTGATTTTATGAAGCAGAGGTGGGAAAAACTTTTTTGGTAAAGGGCTATAGCCAAGGTCGCCAAGTAGGTTCAGGCCCCACAAAATTGAGTAAAACTGCCCTGCAATTTGGGTCTATAATCTCTATACCATCATACCTTTTCTTACAGAGCAGCTGCTGAGTTTGAACATCCAGCTTTCTCAGTTAGCGGCTGAACTCTTAGCGACTGTAACTTCAGGTCTCCTTGTATTGGACTCAAAAACCCAGCTTGCTGACTGTGCTAGCAAATGTATCCTGACTGATTTGTCAGTCAGAAAATATTTGACTGTAAATATTTGCCCCCAGTAAAGGATTTAGTAGCACACATTTTATACTTTGTGTGTCATACTTTGACACAGTCATAGGCAATATGTAGATAAGTGAATGTGGCTGTGTTTCAATAAACTGTTTACAAGAAAGAGGCATAGGCTTTCGTTTTAGAGGGTTGTAGTTTGCTGATCACTCTGTAGAGCCACACACTCTTTACAACTAAATGATTGTATTTCACAAATACAAGTTTGCGGAAAAGAAGCCACCATCTACATATTATGATACCATTTTTATGGAGGTAAAAATTGTGCAGAAATGATCTATGATGATGAAGCCAGCATGGTGGTGGTTAGTCTTTTGGGGAAAAGAGATGAAGTAGTAATGAGAGTGAAGGGCATGAGGTGGTGATTTGGGAGTGTTAGTCGTATTGTGTACCTGAGTGGAAGCTGTTTAGGTATGTTCTGCTTTGACTGCTTATGAAATGCATACTTGTGGTTTGTGAGATTCTTTTGGAGATGTTATATTTCAATGACTGAATTTCAATAATTAGGAAAAAAGTTTCCTATTAGTGTTGTCTTGAGGGCACAACCATTCATTTCTGATATGTGGTAGCATGTAATAAGTATATATTGATCTCAAAAATCTGATAATGCCACTAAAGTGGAATAGAATGTATATAACCTCATATATATGAATGGATTTCCATCCCAATCTGAGTTCTTATGGAGCAGCCCTGCTCATTACTTAACCTCATGAAGGGATCACTGAAGGTATATTATAGCAAAGTGTGAAGAAATCAAATGTTGCCCAGCTCTGAGAAAAAACAGTACCTCACGTCTTAAAACAAGCAGCTTTTGTAAGTGAGGTGCCCGCTTAGCTACAAGACAGAAGCACACCAGTCTGTATGATCCAAGGATTGTAAATACAATCCAAGACCAGAGGGGAGAATTATATTAGACCTTAAATTCTGAGTACCTGGTTTGACAGTGAAAGCCCCAAATCAATTTGCAGAGTCCCTCTGGGATTAAGCCACCATTGACTTCTCTCTGACCTCTGACCCAGGAATCTGAATAGCCTTGGTATCAGATATTAGAATGTGAATTAATGCAGATATATAGTTAGGTGAAATTTTAACATCATTTTTGTTTTACTTTTGACCCATTTTTTATTTGTCCTACTTATTATTTTCTGCTTTCTTTTGGATAGAGACTTTTCTGTGATTTAGTTTGTTATTGCTGTTGAGGAAGAGTGTGTGGAGGGTTGTATCAAATCCAGGATAGGTAAATCCAGAGGAACCTTGATGAGATTAATTTCTTAGGGTTAGGAAGCTATTGAGAGCAAGATACAGGTATTTTGTAATAATAGAGTTAATTTAGTTCCCACTGACAAATTCATTCTCTCACTCTCACCTGCTTCAACACTCTTTGGGTGCTCCTTCCAAGGGCAACGGACACATAAACACCATGTTATGTTGATATGATAGTTCATTGGGGGAAGTTTTACAAGTAGTAATAGAATGTAAGCTAAATCTCTTGAACATTTTAAAAAATCCTATTGTCTTGTGCAGTTATAAATGAAACTTCATGCACAATAGGCATTAACTTTCTAGTAGGGAGTAACTTCCACAACTGTCATGCTCTCTGTGTTCATAGATTAGTTCAGAGATGATCTAAATGTCTATAAAATAATTAGCACCTCAGAGGCAGGAATGGATTGATTCTTAAATTGAGTGGGCATTGCAGACCGACTGAGCTCCCTGCGACTAGCCTCCTTTATCATCTGTATTGACCTTTATCTTTTGTCAGGTGACTCCCATTGTCAGGAAACAAAATAAAAATTCTTGGCTTAATATTAAAGGCCATTTTATAGCTTTCCCCAGATTAGCTTGTTGCCACTATACACAAAATCTCTTCTTCACTTAGTTACTTTGATGGAAACACCTGGTTTATTTCTAACTTCTTTGTTCACATTACCAAATCAAAACTTTTTTCTTTTCTCTAACTTCTCCAAGAGTTGCTTTTATCCCATTCTCTCAGTGGTTCTTCTTTAAGATCTGAATTCTTATACCCAATAATTAACCACTTGATACACTGCCTAATATCATTAGTTTTTATCTACACATTTCTTTCTTTCTATGTAACTTGTGTTCTTAGGTGTGTGTGTGTGTCCGTGTCCCAAGTTCAAACATTATATATATAAACACTCATTGCCATCAAGTTGATTCTGTTTCATAGCAACCCTTACATTTCTCCTTAAGAAACACAGCCACTACAGTAAGCCTTAAGCAAGATGAAGACAAATCATCCAGATGAGGAGACCTTAGTGTGAGGCCATAATGGTGTCCCAGCTGCTAACTACAAGATCAGGAGTTTAAAATCATCAACCTCTCAGCAGGAGAAAAATAACGCTTTCAACTCTCATGAAGACTTAGCCCTGAAAACCCACAGGACCAATTTACTCTCTTCTATAAGGTCACTTTGATTCAGAATTGACTGAGTGGCAATGAGGGGTTTTTGGTTGTTGTAGTTGTTGCTTTAAACAGTTTCAGGCAATGTGGCTAATTACAACCAATAAAAAACAGGAACTCACCATTGGTTGCAAATCAAAGTACAGATGTGAGAAAAGGACAATAATTGGGATGCTCAGTTGCAGATTAGAAATGTTTATAGTTGTGATTCTAAGGCAACTTGATTGAGATATGATTCAAGACCAATTTGTAGGTAATGTCCACCTGTAAATCATTAAGGGGCCACACCAGCAAGTTCTCTAATGGCAGGACCGCCCCTCCCAAACTGGTCCAGGTATTTGTAATCTACTTTCAAGTACACTTTCCCTGAGAGCAAAGTAGCTTCCCCTTTTTGAGCAGAACTCAAATGGAGGCTGACTTTATGGCTACTCAAAATTGGAGTTAAGGTCCCATTCTAAACGGAAGCCTTCCACAAACCAAGTACTGTAGAACTTAAGCTTTAATACACTTATAAATTAGGGAAGAGAATATGCATTAGATTCCTTTATCACCTATACGATTTTGTGTATAAATACTCATCAATTAGTATGCATGTTCTTATAATGTGCTCGATTTATAAAATATAATATTATAGAAATCTCTTCCCCTTTTAGGAGCCCCAATAGTGTGATGGCTATGTGTTGGGCTGCTATCCACATGGTCAGCACTTCAAAACTATCAAGCAACTTCTTGGGAGAAAGAGTGGGCTTCCAACTCCCGTAAACAGTTACAGTCTCAGAAACCCACAGGGGTCGCTATGGGTCAGCATGGACTCGATGTCAGTGATTATTCTTTTCAATGCCTCTTGAGTGGGAACAAGATGTGGCAGTCTGCTTCCATAAAGACTTGTAGCCTTGGAAACCCTAGGGGCAGTTTTACTCTGTCCGTAGAGGCCCCTATGAGTTAGAACTGACTGGACAGCTGTGAGGGTTTTTTATGCCATCTTAGGTATTGTTATATCACAATGTTTATACTCTTAATTAGCAATTATTGCAGTTAATCCCAGTTTTAAAATCTCATTTTTTCATTTGCTGTCAAATTATTGTCTGTTGGTTGCTCTATTAGCCAGTTTAGTAATTAGATTCCTCCATTCTACTTCAGCAAGAAGTTGAGACCTTTAAGAAGCTAAATATCATTAGTAAAGAGCAATTTGAAAACCTAACACCTGAACTTCCTTTTGAGCCAAACCAAGAAGTTCCTGTAGCACCTTCACAGTTCCAACAAGGTATGTAAATCTGCTTTTATGTAAGTGCCTGAGTAATATTAAAGCAGCTCTAATGAACTTTTTTTAATGTTCTTTTTTCTTTTTTTTTTTTTTTCATTTGGGGAAAATATTTAAGGACCTAGTAAAAAATTGTTTTGTCTTCATTAATATTCTCTATATGAGCTGTAGATTTTAATATCCATTGCAATGACTACACTGAACTCACAGACAAAGTAATGATTGATGTGTGTATAAAGGAAGTAAAACAGGTTATACTGCCACTGGAAGGATAGAGTTGGTCACCAGGTGTGCTTCACAAAGTTACTTCAGGATCTGTTTGTGGATGGCCACAGGGAATACCGCTCCTTAGTAAGCCTCAACCTGGAGGCTTTCAGCTTTAGCTCTGTGGGTCAACTCAGCTCCCTGTATTAAGTCCCCAAGGCATCTCACTTCAGCAAGCTTCAGCCCAAATGGCTCTCAGCTTCACTTACATGGGTCAGCAAGCCAGTCCCCCAAAGTAAATGCTCAGAATCCTCCGCTTTACTTGTTCTATGAAGTGGGAAATCCACCATTCTGTTCCATGCTCTGGCTATGGTTCTGTTGCTGCTTTTTTGTTCACACAGCTGTCCTGGATTTAGAAGGTTCACTGCCCATCACCATCTTCCCCAACCTTCTTCCTAGATCCATGCAGGAATAAGTCTTTTGGTGGGAGTTAGAGACTTTGGCTAAAAAAACCACGTTAAATAACTCACTGCCCGTGCAAGGTCAGTAGTTTGAAACCGCCAGTTGCTTCTCAGGAGAAATATGGGCCTTTTTATTCCTGAAAAGGTTACAGTCTTGGAACCTACAGGGGCAGCTCTACCCTCCCGGAATTGACTCAGTGGCAATGAGTGTGGTTTATTTATTTTGGCTCCTGCAAAATAATAGTGGGATTTTAAAATTCAACTCTAGTCGTAGATTTTAGAGATTTATAAATATGGATATAAACTTGTCAAGATAGTTGGGCTATAAAAGCATAAAATTTGAGGTCAATCTTACTTTTGGTGATTAAGGAGATCACAGAAATAAGATTATTATTGTAATATAATAAGTATAAATATATATAAAACAATCATATAATATTATTGTAATATAATAATATAATTATAATCTTATAATAATAAGATTATTATTGTAACACTAGGCTTTGTTCAAAGCCAACTCTTTTTAAAGTAGGCAGAATTGGTTGCCCTTTACATATCTGGTATCTAATTTCCATTAATATTTCTCAAATAAAAATTCTTATAAATTTGATGCCTACACACCACTGAGGTGTCAATCTTCATTTAAAAATACTTGCTTTGTGTGAAAATGTAAATACAGGGCTGAGCCCTGGTGGCGTAGTGGTTGTGCGCGGGACTGCAGCCCACTGGGACGGAGGTTCAATTCCAGCAGTGGGACTGGGCCTCCTACTCCCACCGCTGGAGAGCAGTGATTTCCCCCCCCCAAAAAAGAAAATGTAAATACAGTTGGGAGATTTGTAAATTTGAACCTGGTGGTTTCAGGTAAGGATGACTGATTTTTCTCATCAATTTTCCTGAAGACAAGAAAAACAATACAAAATGAAGCCCTTGTATTTTGACCCAGGGAGAATTGTATAATGAAACCCCCACTACTCATTGTTTGCCCTTAACACTTAAATCAATTATTGTTTTTTTCTTCCCCCTTTGTGGGGACTGTATTTTTAAATTTTTAAAATTTCATTAGAGATTTAATGAAGTTATTATATTAGATATTATCAATTAAGAGTATAATAATCCATAAAAATAGACAACTGGAAAAAAAATTACAAGTCTTGAATGTACAACATCGCCTCCTATAATTTCCTCAAAAATGTTATTAGAGTAAATAGACTGTAGTAGAATATTAGATGCATTGTTTGAGCTTAAGTTTTAAATTTTCCCCCAACAGTTTTATTAGCACATAATTAGCATATCATACAATTCAGTAGTAGTTCAGTCATTCAATCATATCAAAAAGAATTATACAATCATTACCACATTAATTTTAGAAACCCCATAGTTAAATCTCCTTTAAGATGAGTTGTGCATGGAAGAAGAAGCACCACCAGCCTGTGTGATCATGAGGTGTTGAGGGAATCAGGTATCAGGCAGCTAAGACCCAGAACAAAACCATACCTAAGGTGAATGTGTGTGTGTGTATGGGGGGTGGGACATGGACTGGAGACCCAGTGTCCATCTGTAGACAATTGGATATCCCCTCATAGAGGGTCACAGGGAAGAGATGAGCCAGGAAGGGTGCAGTATAGCACTGATGAAACACAACTTAGCTCTAGTTCTTTGGTGCTTCCATCACCACTCTATCATGACCTTAATTCTGCCTTACAAACTGGATTAGACCATAGCAAACACACTGCTACAGATAAGAGCCCACAACACAAGGAATCGAGGATAGGTAAACCCCTCAGGGCCAACAAGGATAGTAGACATACCAATAGGATTAGGAGATAATGGGGGGAGAATGGAGACCTCAATCACAAAGATCAATCCTAGTACCCCCTCCCAGGGGGGATGAATAATGGAAGTGGGTGAGGAGTGATGGAGGATGATGTAAGATATGGAAAAAATAATCCATAACTTATTAAGGGTTTGTAGGGGAGGTGGGGCCCTGTGGCATAGTGGTTGAGTGCGGGACTGCGGCCCACTGGGTTGGTGGTTCAAATCCAGCAGCAGCTCTCCAGGAGTAAGGCTGGGCTTCCCACTCCTACCAGAGGGCAATGATGCAAAAAAAAAAAAAAAAAAAAAAAGGGAGAGCTGATATCAGGGGCTCAAGTGGGAAGAGAATGCTTTGAAAATGATGATGGTGGCATATGTGCAAATGTGCTTGACACATTTGACCAATGTATGGATTGTGATAAGAGATGTAAAAGCCCCCAATAAAAGCATTTAAAAATTTAATACTAAAATAAAATGAGTTGTGC
>PVJH01037994.1:0-17517 GCA_004026705.1 Nesogale talazaci | reverse complement strand
TTCCTGTCCCCGGAAGACCTTCATGAGAAGACTTTCCATAAGGCTGACTCTTAGGGACCTGGGAACCACCGTGAGGGGGACTTCATCTCCAAGGGATTCCATCGTGAGACGACCCCCGGTGACCTCTTCTTGGCAGGGTCTGAAAGGCCAGAGCCAAAGAACAGGCCACAGCTTCCAGAGTTTCCACGGAGAGCAGTTGCTAGGCTTTGAGTGAAACCCAACAGATTTTAATTGACCTCAGTTCTTAATGAAAGCAAAACAATAAGCGCTCCCAGAATTTTTCTCCACTGCCCCTTCCTCTTCTGACTCACCACCCTCTCCAGGACCGTGGCTTTCTCTGAGCATCTGTGATGTTCTGTCCTGGTTGTCTCCATGGTGGCCATGGCTAGAGCCCCAGCTTCCCTCCTCGACGATTCTGACCAAAGAGAAGGCCCACCACGGCTGGCTCCCTGTAGAGGGTTTAGGGCCGCCCTCCTCGATGATGTTGATGTTGGCAAACATCTCGCCAACCGACAACTCAAGGTACCCCTGAGCCCCACAGAATAAAATGCTGGCCAGTCTTGCCCCCATGCCCCACGATTGTGGAGGACCATTGAATGAACAAGGACTGCAGGCCGTGTCAGCCAGGGACGGTCCTCAAATGCACTTGGATGTTGTTGTCAGTTGACCTCTCTCAGGGGGGTCCCACGTAAACAGTTGGCAGTGCTAGAGCACTAGCAGCGCCTTGGGAGAGAGAAGAGGCTGACGGCTTCCATAGAGAGGCTTGGAACCCCTTGGGAATCCACGGAGGCAGCTCTGCTCTGCCCTTCAGGGTGGCTGAGTCAGAGGGACACCCAGGCAGAGAGTGTCCTTCTGGTTCTGGTCTCCTTTCCACGAACCCCAGCCCCTCCTCTCTACACAGACCAGAATGATGCGTTGCTATCAATATGAAGCATCTCTGTCTTGTGAGCTAAACCCAAACTCCAAACCTCATTACCATCAAGTGATTTCCAAGACAGAGTCAAGCTGCCCCCTTGAGGGTCTCTGAGACCCTGAATCTCTCCTCTTGTAGACAGCCCCATGGTTCTCTCTCGGAGCGGCTGGTGGGTTTGAACCCCTGACACTGCAGTTAGCAGCTCAGAGTGGGAGTTAGGTCAGTCCACAGAGATGATCTGAGTGTCCCCTCCAGGACAGGTCCTATGGTGGACAGTGGGGTGACCTTGTGAAGAAAACCGCCCTGGGTCCTGGCTCCTGGGCTAAACTACAGAAGGACAGCATCCTCGGCCACATGGGGCACCCTTCCCATCTCTCCCCCTCTCGCCCTCCATCACGTCATTTCCCACTTTGTCCCTGAGAGCTGCGTGGGGCTGGGGCTGGCCGCCACCTGCGAGCCATCAGGCGGTACCCTGGTGTGAGCATCTGGATAGCTGTGTAAGGGGCTTTCTTTTCCCTGAACGTTGAAGGGGTGGGTGTGAGCACAAAAGAGAAACGTCACCTGGGCCCCCAACTTCCCCCCTCCCCTTACGGGGTGGGGGAGGGGAGGAGGAAATAAATCCCTCCTTCCCTAGTGAACACAACATCTGGAAGAAATTGGGGGGGAAAATGATGATTTTCTAATTGCTGTTTGCGTGAAATCAAGGCCTGTGCATATTAGATGCTCCTCCCCTTCTTTCCCGCTGGAGCTGACATGAGGCATTGTCCACCACCCCACCCCCACCTGCATGAAGGAGCCCTGCTAACCCCCGATCAAGGCCGGAGTGAGACAACTGTGCATGCGTGTGACTCAGCCTGCAAGGAGAGCTGGGAGCTCTCCCAGTGGGAGCATCCCCAGGGGTGCATGGCCGGATTGCTGGGCTGCTCATCGAGGGGTCGACCAAAAGAAACTCCTCCTAGGGACAGAAGGAGGCCCTCAGCTCCTGATAAAATCAACAACCTTGGGAGACAGATGGGGCGGTTCTGCCGTACCCTACAGGGTCATGATGGGTCAGGATCTACTGTAAGGACACGGCTTTATCTGAGTCGTGCTGCCAACACCTCACCGGGTCTCCACACAGCCAGCTTTGTTGCCGATTTTTCTACCCGATGGGCAGGAGTGTGGCTAGTTCACGACAATCTACATGGCCAGGACCCTGGTGGTATTGGCTTCTTTGTGTGCCTGTGAACTAGCCACAAGCTCAGCAGTTTCAAGCCCCAGCTCCCCCCCCACCCCACCCCACCCACCTTGGGAAAGAGAGGAGGCTGCCCAGTTCCCTGATGACTTGCAGACTTGGGGAAACTTCCACACCGGGACGGTTCTACCCTGTTCTTTTGGGTCCCTGTGAGTCAGTTACTCAGGGTGGCGGTGAGTTTGGTTTTGAGTTCCAGCGTGGTTGGAGCATAAAGATTTCTCTCTGTTCTACAAAGGACGGCCGCTTCCTTCTGTAACACATGAATGAGCATTCCAGCCAGAGTGGTCCTGGGCAACATCTCGTGAGACTTCGTCTCCTGGATTTGGGCCGTTATATGGAGAGACCAGTCAGTCTCTGGGGAAGGACACCATGCTGGGCCATGTAGACAGAGAAATCAAGATGGCCCTCAGTGAGAGGAATGGACTAGGTGCAGGAAGAGCCACCAACATTTGTGAAAGTGGGGAGAGATCTGGTGGGGTTTCCTTCTGCTGTACATGGGGTCGTTATGGGTCAGAACCACAGCACCTTACAACCTACAGCAAAGAGTCCAGATCCCCACAAAGAACCTGACAGCAAGAGCTCTCTGCTGGCTGGCAGACTGAGGTCCCTATGAATGTCCAGAATGTCCACGATCAGGTCAGAGGCTCATCACCAGGCTGGACGGACAGATGCATCAGCCGAATTCTTTCCAGAAGTTGGACCCTCTCCAAAATGATTTTCCATTGGCCTCGCAGGAAGATCTCAACTTTTAAACATCTCCAGTATGGATGGGGAGGGTGGGGGCCAGGCAGTACTTTTGAGCATGTACTGCTCTGACTTACGGGGCTACAGAGAGCATTTTGGACGCCCGGCAGGTTAATTTCTTCACTCATACCGAAGAGTCTTTTCCTTCGGCTGAAAGCCATCGCCTTCAACGTCACCAAAAAAAGACCCTCCTCAGAGGTCTGTCACTCACGGCCATGGAGTCGATGCTGACTTGAGGCACACCCTGATTGGTTCCAAGATCCTGACTGTGGACAGGATAGAAAACCCAGGCTTTCTCCCATGGAGCTGCTGGTAGTTTTCAACCGATTCCCTGTTCTTTTGAACCTCTATGTGTCAGAACTGACTGGGTGGCAGGGAGTTTGGTTTTGAGTTCTGACGTTGCTGGAGCGTGTAGATTTTTCTCTTTGTTCTACAAGTGACCTCGCTTCCTTGTGTAGCATGCACCTAAGGATTCCATAGGAATCGCAGCCCCACTCGTACCCACCACACCACCAGGGCTCTAAGAAAGCCCATGAGCTTCAGCCAAGCTGCCATGTCAATAAGAAGGTTCCGGAGAATTTGTCTGATGTCCAAAAAAAAAAAAAAAAAACAGGCAAGAGGAGGTTTTAGCGGTTAACATGGTTCTGGTCCACATGACGTTCATCTTAATGCCATTTCTTTTTAGACGAGGTGGTGAGCTTTGGGAATCTTCCTTTTCCTTTCTGCAGCAGCAGACAGATGGCAAACCTGTTCTTTTCCGTCCTTAGGGTTTTCAAAGATGGTTGGGTCCATCTCTATCCATTTTCTTTCTGCCAGCACAACACAGGGAATTTCCACCTGTAGCCATTGCATCCACGTTGAGTCATCCATTCCTTTTATCTTGATTTTTGGAGATGAGACTAAGAGGAAACGCTCATCCCAGGATGGGAAAGAAAATGAGCAAATCTCGCAGGTTTGATCTTGCTGGAAGATGCCATATGGCTGCCGACGGCTGCGGGCTTCCCATGTGTTTGTGATTCATGCCAGTGAACAGCTGACATCCTCTTTGGGCTGAGGACAGAGTGAGCTAATCGCACAGTTCCAGCCAGGGGCTCCTGGTGGCATAGGGGACTGCACAACAGGCTGCTAGCTGCATGGTCAGCAGTTCAAATCCACCAGCATAGGAGAGAGATGACGCTCTCTTCTCTTGTGCAGAATTAGAGCCTTGTTTGGAACAGTCCTGTTCTGCCCTCTCGGGTTGTTACGAAATAGCGTCAACTGGATGACAGTGAGTTTGGCTTAGTTTAGCTTAGTTTAGGAATTTCCTGAATGGCACATCTGTGGTAGTGCGTTGTTGTGTTAGTCCGGGTAGACTAGAGGAACAAATTTCAAAGACACGCATATAGATATAAGGAAAGGATTTATATACAAAAGGAATGTGACACTAAGAAGGCATCCCAATCCAGTCCAGTACAAAGTCACAAGTCCGATATTAAGCCATATGCCCGAAATCAGTCTACAAAGTCTCCTTCTGACTCACGAAGTCACAGGTCAGTAGGTGCAGAATCCCGGTGCTGGCAGGGGTCTCCCCATGGCTCCCCGCTTCCAGGGCTCAGGGTCCATCAACAGCATGTCGCTCTAGCTGCAGAGGTCTGGCTCCATCAGGGAAAATCTGTGTGGTCTCTCTTCCGGCTCCTCCAGCTTCTTGGACGCTGCCATCTTGTCTTGTCTGTGATTCATCATCTCTGAGACTAACTCCCAACAACTGGGGAAGCTACCCTCTCATCTCCATGAAGGAAATATCGCGAGATTTCCCAGAAGTCTCAAGATAAAGCCATGCCCACATGGAGGCCTCATTGGCTACTCAATGGCTAGCTCCAGATTAACAGGCTGGACTCCACCTCTACATTTCAATCATAAAATTAACATAAGCACATGACTGCCAGAGTTGCTAACAGAAAGTTTGGCAGTTCAAATGCACACAGAAAGACCTCTGCAGAAAGGCCTGGAGACCCTCCTCTGAAAAATTATCTCCTGAAAAATGACAGTGAGGGGCATTGTTCTCTTCCGACAGACCTGAGGTGGCCCCCAAGTCAGGACTCACCCCACAAGGTCCTGTCAGAAAACGCGAGGGTCTTATGAAAGTCCAGCGTCAGAGGGGAACCCTGCCCATTTCCTTTTGCCCCGTGTCAGCCAGGGCAATGCTGCTGAAAGTGTAAATGCCCCCGCGACCCCCACAATTCTTGTTCGTTCTCACACATGTGCTTCATGCTCCACACATCCCTGGCCCTGCCCCCAAGTCTTGCTCATGGGTTCCAGTGGAGGCGTATCCCAGCGTAGTCCACACAAATCATGCTTCCCCCTGTCTCTGCAGCCAGTCGGTGGCTGTTGGCACGTCCTTTCAGCGATACTCATGTTCGGGTGCTGTCAGAAGGAGGTGGCTTCTGGGGGGCACCTGCAGGGTCAACTCCATTCCAGGACAAGAAGTTGGCTCACAAGGTGTGTGGGGGCCCCCTGGGGACACGCTGATAGATTTTCTTCAAGGACATGGAACCATCGTGGCGGGGGAGGAGGGGGGTGGAGGGTGGGCAGGGATCGGGGTGGGGATGGGGCTGCTTGCTGATTCGTTTTAAGATCTTTGAAATGCATCAGTGAGGGCAGCACCAGATCATCCGTGCCCAGGGTTTGTGTTGCTTTCCCACTGTGACGATACACCTGCTCTTTCTGTCTGGGTCTCCAGGGCTGGCCTAGGACAATTTCACTGGGAATTTGGACCCCATGGCCTCGACAGCCTTGACCTTGCCCCCTCCGGTTTCCTTCTGGTCCCCAGACTCAGCATTGTACAGGAGCACAATCCCAGTCCCTCAAGGATGCCCACCCTGCCTGCCGCCTGGTGTAGTGTCAATCAAATTCTCAGAAAGCTTCATGGAGCAGTTATTGGGGGTGGGAACGCCTCCCTCGGCAGTGAGGAGGCTTAGCGATTTGTCCAGACACGGTAGCTTCACGTTCTGATCATTTTGTTTCCTAAAAGTTCCTGAGGTTGGACTACTGGTGGGAGTGATGATACTGACAGGGTGGAGGGATGGTGGAATAGAAAAGGGGAACCAATTTCAGGGACCTACATCTAACCTCCTCTCTGGAGCACAGACAACAGGGAAGTGAGGGAAGTGACACATTGTACAGTGTACAATATGAAAAAGTAGTAACTATTTGTAAATTATTAAGGGTTCATGGAGGAGGGGAAGGGGGAATAAAAAAATGTTCCTGAGGTTTTGTGGCAATCTGTTTTGGCTTACCCAGTATGAGCTACCCCTTCCCTCACCCCATAGGCGTCAGAACTGCACCCACAGTGAACTTTGTCCACGCTAACGCAGGTAGGCAGACCTGTCCGTACCTGCTGGGTGCAGGGCGCATTGCTGCGGATACAGGGCAGTTTAAAA
This sequence comes from Nesogale talazaci, assembly GCA_004026705.1. Classification (NCBI taxonomy): domain Eukaryota; kingdom Metazoa; phylum Chordata; class Mammalia; order Afrosoricida; family Tenrecidae; genus Nesogale; species Nesogale talazaci. Next base: position 11,207 of record PVJH01037994.1, on the reverse strand, counting down.
CTGAAGATGTGACATTCACCCTAGGAGAGCTCCCCATTGTGTTCGTGTGCACGTGTGCTTATATCCCTCTGTGTTGACCTCAGTGTAAGTGTTTGTGCAACATCAGATCGGTTCCAACCCACAGTGACCTGACATACACAGAAGGAAACACCGCCTGGTCCTGTGTCATCCTCACAGTCCCTATGTTCCAGCCCATGGTGGCAGCCCCCGTGTCCACTCATCTCACAGGGGGGCTTCCTCTTTCTCCCTCCCCTCTGTTTTACCAAGCAGGATCTCCTTCTCCAGGTCTGGTCTCTCCTGACAGCCAGTCCACAGGGCCTGAGACACAGCCTCACCTCCCTCCTGGCTGCCAAGGAGTCTGCCGGCTGGACTCCTACCAAAACAGAACTGTCGATTCCTTTGGCATTCTGTGGTCCTTTCGCCAGTCGCGGTCGACACCGTCATTCACTTGACTGAGAGCTCGTACCTTGTGGAGCAAGGGCTGCAGGCTTGAGGCCGGGGCCCCAGTGGCACCAGGATGAAGGACTTGTCTACTAATAGAGAGGCTGGAGATTTGACTCCCATCAGCGGCTCCATGGGAGAACCATCCGGCAATCTCCTCCACCTGACCTCCTGTAGGTTCACCAGGAAGCAGGAGAATCCCTCTCCACACCCATCCCAGGCCGAGGGCCACCAGGCAGACGTCAGACATGCCTCCACTCTCCACCTTCCTCTACCCTTTTCCGACACCAACAGCTCCTGCCTCGACACTCCACTTTTCTGCTGGGTTCCATCCTTCATGGCCGGAGGTCTCCGCACCCATCTCACAGGCAGCAGGTAGCACCATGGGAGGCAGTGAGGGCAGTTAGCAGGTGACCACAAGCCAGGATCAGAAAGGATGAGGCCCACAGCGACACATCTCTTCTTAGCCAGCCGCCATCTCTCTCCCTGGTCTCCTCAGCCACGTGGTCCGTCGACTTTTGCTTCCATGGGCCAGGACACCAGCCCATGGCCCGTTGGTCTCACAGCCTCATGGTCTTGGCGCTGCTCCTCTGCCCTGTCTCATGGTCTTCTTGCCTCTGCCTGTGGTCTCCGTGTGCTAGGGCCTCTGCTGTCTCTACCACTGCAGGTGAGGATTTCCATCTCGTGACTCTCCTCCTTGGGGACTCCTTGGCATGCTTTCTCTTCTGGCGTCTGAGAGGCCTCCTCCTTATAGCCAGAGGGCTGGCAAGATGACGCATCTCCAGCTGGGAGTGCTCCGCACTGCATCTGCATGGTATCGCACAGGCCCTTGGTGAGAGGAGCGGAGAAATAACTAGAAGAGCTCCCTGACAGTCAGTGCACTGCCCCGTGACAACAACCTGAGCGTGGGGCAATTCGACTCTCACAGGATCACTGTGAACAAGGGTCAATTCGATGCCACTCCACCACCCCAGCAGGTTTGGGAAGACATGGGTGCAACGGGAGAGGAAAGACGTTGTGTGGCGAATCCCTGTTCCCACCAGCGTCTCCTACTAGCACGTCATGGAAGTCCAAGAGAAGGAGATGGGGGGCCATGTATTGCTCACGTCTCAGCTGGGCAGGTCTCCGGATCTGGGCAGTTTGCCCCGCGGGTGTTCATGGTCTCTTGGTCGGTTGGCTGAGGACTGAGGGAGGGACAGTGGCAGACAGGCTGCTCCCCGATCATCCACAGCAACATATGGCAACAGTTTGGCCGAATTTCGACCTCATCATTAGATGGCCATTTGTTCCAGGCTCAGGTGACAGGTGCAAACAACTTCCCATCAGACACCTCGGTCGCCATCAGTGCTCCCTGGTGTATGAGCTCCCGACGGCGGGTCCTGAAAGAGCCATCTGCTTGCTCCGAGACGTCAAAACTCTACCAGTTCTCAGCTTCCCTCCATCTTCTGCTGCTTTTCCCCACCTCCCCTGCCGCAGAGGTCAGGCGCCGGGTTTCGAAACACCGGTGAGATTTTCAGCAGAGTACAATCAACGAATGTTTGCTTCGAGAAAAGCAGACACTCCTGAGAGGGTCTCCGGGCCTTAATAAAGCATTTCAAGGAAGCAGGGTATCAGATTAATGCTTTCTGTGTTAAAAACATTAAGGAATTTAAATGTGTTATTCTAATCCCCGCTTCAGCCTGGGAACAGAAGGATCTAATATCGTGCCTTAAAGCCTTCCCAGACAGCTCCCTCGCTCTCAGCCCGAGGACAGGAGGAAGCTGAGGAGAGCCATTGGGTTTCGGTCCTCACAAAACCGCGGGTAGCTCACAACATGCGGCCCCCTTAAATTCTTACACAAGGTGCCCTTTGCCCAGATCACAGGACAGTCGGCGACTGTTCAGTGGAGGTGTTTGATTTACAGGAGCAAGATGCTTATCGGAGCATCACTTTCATTGTGCTGGTCATGGGCAGGCCGTGTGATGGTCACCAACTTGAGTCCCCTCTCCGGGTGGGCAGATTCCAAAGCCCTTTCTCTGTTGCAGAGTAAACCGATCTGGAGCAGACAGAGCTGTCCCCTCTTGTTTTTTTTTTTTTTGTTGTTGTTCAGAGAGGCCTTTTTTCAAGAGCCACGACTGCAAGGGGGCCATTGATGGCTGGAGTACCCGATCAGGGTATCACGCTGTCATCCAGATAACAAGAGTGTCCCATTTCCCTCCGTCTCACAACCATATGAGCCTTTGATCTCCAGCATCTAGTATACACACAGGAGGCGGGATGAAGTTACCTTGCAGGTAGCACAACTATGCCGTCAGGAGCCCAGACGTACAAACAGGCCCACACCCCAAAGATACATATGAATATAAATACATGTCTGTGTGTATACATACGTGCGTGTGCATTTGTATGTGTCTGTGTGTGTGTGCCTGGGTATGTGACTATTTACAAACCGCCAACTCGCTGCCATCGAGCAGGTGGAAAGGTCAGTAGTTTGAAACCGCCAGCCATTCCTGAAGAGAAAGATGGGGTTTTCTCGTCCTGTCGAGAATTGCAGTCTGGGAAACTCACAGGGGTAGTTCCACTTTGACCTGTAAGGTAATGGGCCCTGGCAATGCGGCGGTCCCGCACTGGATTGCTCATGAAAAGACCTGCAGTTTGAGACCACCACCTGCTCCACAAGAGAAATATGGGGGTCTCTATCCCTGTCAAGAGTTACAGTCTCAGAAACCCCCAGCGGCAGTTCTACCCCGCCCTATCGGGTCACGGTGAGTTTTTGTTGACTGGACAGCAGTGAGTTTGTTGTGTGTTTCGCTTCATTTTCGGGTTTTTTTTTTTTTTTTTTTGTCTTAGAGGGTTGCCATGAATCAGAATCGATTCAACGGCAGTGAGTTTTGCTTTGGGCTTTAGTTGGTCGAACCCCGAGACTCTTAAGTAGAGTGCTCACCAGCAGTTTGGGAGCTCCAACCTCCCCAGCCTTGCTTTTGAAGATAACCATGGCCATCTACTTCTTAGAAACCAGCCACCTAAAACTCCGTGGAGCATAGCTCCCCTTTGACACCCAGGGGGTTGCTGGGAGTTAGAATTCACAGGTTGGCGATGGGCTAGCTGGTGTCAGCCGTGACCAGAATGGGTCATTCCATCCGTATCTCTGGTCTCCTTGGTTGGTACCGTCATAAACCTAACCCTGGGACCCATTCACCTTTGTCTGCCAGAAGGCTGCTGGGTCACAGAAAGGGTCATTCCTGGTTCAAGGACACTCTTGTCCCTGGTCAGGAGATCCTGAAGTCTCCTTGTCTTCAGCTGGCAAGCTATTCACCTTGCCTTATTTGCACCAATAGTGTGTGATCCCCACAGAGGCATGTGAGAAGGTTATAGAATGGGACTCTCGCTTGAAATCAGGGTGTGAAGGGCCCAGAGACCGTGATGGTGGGGGTAGGTGCCTTTGAATTGTTCCCTCTTAACCAGGACCCTGTGTCCAGCAGAGGGAAACGCAGCCCAGCCCCGCACCCTCCGCCCAGTCATGCATGTTTGCATCCGGTGTTGAAGCCACTCCACATTGCCAGTCCATCTCACTGCGGGGCGTTCTCCTTCTCGCTGACCTTCTGCTTGGCCACGCCCACTTCCCTTTTCCAAGAGGTCACTGCAACTGAAGACTTTGTGTGGATGACTGGCATCAGCCAGCATTCCTGAAATCATTGACGAAGACTTGATAAGTCCTCCAAGAGCGCGGGCAAGCTGATATGCAGGGGCTAAGGGCCAACCCTGAATAAAAGCATTATAATCTAAAGAGGGAGGGAACAAGAGGGCTGTGCTTGTGGAATAGCCTTTCCCAGGAGAGTCCGTCCAGCATGCAGCACAGAATACTGCCAGATGGAGGTCAGCAGGAGCTGTCGACAAGAACCCTGAGTGTTTTTTCAGGATACAGGGAGAACCGGAAAAGCAACACTTCCAGACTTGTTGATCAGGAAGTCTGCAAACCATGCCAGGACACTGGCAAAGGATGGCATTCTGGCCTGCTCTCTGTGGACACTAAGCGTAGATCTTACCATCGAGTGGATGACATGCTGACCCCAAGGTCAGCAGTTCAAAGCTGCCAACCAACCCACAGGAGGAAGAGGAGGCTCTCTGGTCATGTGTGGATTTACAGACTTGGAAATTCTCTACAGGATGGGTGGGGAGGAAGAGGTGTCAGAGCTCCACGGCAGCTGGGTGGCTAGTTTGGATGCAGACCTAGGTTCCCAAATGTATTGGGCCTACCGCCCCCAGCCACCCCGCACCACCACCACCCCCCCGCCTTTTTTTTGCAGCAGAAACTACTCAGCAAACCCACAGCCCCTAGCAATTAAAAATTGTGAGCTATAGCCCGTCACTGAGGTAAAGTTGCAGGCCTGTTCTTCTCCAGGCCTCTTGGGTCTTTCCCGCTACCTTTGCACCCCACGGGATGGCATCTCCAACTTTGGGAAACACAGACCCAGACCAACTTTCTGTCCGGCCCAACCGAGGAAAGAAAAGGAGAAGTCAGTCCTTCATGAGCTTTTCAAGAACCTGGCGCGTGAGTCAGTGTGGTGCCTCTGCTTAAAGCCCCTGGGTGCCCGCGAATGGAGGCCCTGGTCATCCCCACGAACACACCCGAGCATCACGGCTGAAACATGAGTGGAGGCCCAGTCGAAGTTAGCAGCCCCGAGTCAGCCCAGCTGGCGGTTGCTGGAGCCACAGAGTAAGAGCAGGATTGGGGAAAGCACTCGGAAACCAGGCCCTGGTTGTTGTTGTTTTGTTGTTGGGTGCTGGTGAGGCTATTCTAACTCATAGTGACCCTGTGTACAACAGAACAAAACACCGCCCCGTCCTGCGCCAGCCTTGCAGTCGTTCTTATGTTCGAGCCCGGAGCTGTAGTCCCAGTGTCCACCTATCACATCTTCCTCTTCTCTCTGCTCCCCTCCCCTTGTTTTACCAAGCACGGTGTTCCTCTCCAGGGACTGTTCTCACCTGAGAACTCTCCGAAGTTCATGCTTTGTTATCAGGGCTATTGCAGAGCAGCTAAATCAGTGAGACATCACTCATTCAGCTAGGGCATTGACCAAAGGCTTTGGCTAAGTGTTCCAATTTGAAATAACCATAGGGGACCAGTTTCTAAATATCAGGAGGTATTCCAGCATACTTTGGGATACTAAATATTAAATATATATGCATTATGTATCTGCATATATATACATGTAACATTTAGTATATATGTGCATATATGTTTTTTATTTTAACGATTTTGTTGGGGGATCTTGCAGCTCTTATGACATCCAAGACATTATTTGTATCAAGCATATTTCTACACATGTTGCCATCTTCATTTCCAAATACTTTCTACTTGATCCCTTGGTATAAGCTCCTCTTCCCCCCCCCTCCTTTTTTAAAATAAATCATTTTATTGGTGGCTCATACAACTCCCATCACGATCCATACAGACACCAATTGTATGCAGGCTACATTTGCACACTTGTTGCCATCATCGCTCTTAAAGAAGCCTCCACTTAGGCCCCCAGTACCAGCTCCCCATATTTTCCTTCCCTCCCTCCTCCTCCTCCTCCCCCATGAGCCCTTAATAATTTACAAATTGTTACTACTTTGTCATATCGTACTCTGTCCGATGTGTCCCTTCACTCACTTCCCTATTGTCCATTTTTTATGTGCGTGTATTTTATAATACCAAAGGAAAACCAAGCTATTTCTCATTTTAGAATCCATCATGCTGGCCATCCAAAAGGATAGGACAATCCTGCAGGTGGCTGAAGGTCTTTGGTTCATATTTGTATTCAATCCCTCTTGTTTGGACTCACAGCCATTCTGTAGGACAGAAGGAAATTTGTCTCACAGAATTCCCAATGTTGGCTAGCCACGTGCAGTGGTGGGTTTTGGGTCCCAATCTCTGCCTGTTCAGTGAGCAGTGGAGCGCTTTTACCATGGCACCACTAGAGTGCCTCTCTCGTCACAGTGCCCCCAGTCTGTTATAGAGGTGCCACCAACACCTAGCTTGGCTGGGATGTGGTCTGGGTTTCCTATTTTATGACTCGAATGTGTAATATGCTGGGAACATTTATAAAATGCAGCATATGGTTCCAAGTCACACATCAAGATGAAGCAAGCGCTGGGTGGTGTGGTCACCGCCACACTGAACTATTTCATGTGTCTGAGGCGCCAGGGTGCCCATTCTGTTCTGTAGAAATTAGCTGCTTGACATCTGCTTAGGACCCCTAGTGTGTGCTAGAATTATGTTTTCTCAGGACATTACTGGTGAGGGAATAATAAATCCTTGATGAGAATTTCATGCTTCTAGGGTACTGAGCTATGACTTGGCTTCTATACGCCTGTCGGTTTGTCTCAAGTTTTGGTCTTTGGGAAAAGAAAGCTGGTGGATATTTCTACACTGTGTTTTCAGCCATCTCAGCCCTTATACTCTTGTTGACTTCCTAAAGATAGAGCTCCCAGAGCCTCCAGTGCCCTGAGCCTGTCTGATGGCCTCCTTGTTTCTCCTGGGTTGGAGAAACTAAAGCTAAATCCCCAAATAGAAACGCAAGAATGTTGACCTTAAAGGAAACCTTTGATCTGTGTAGCTGCTGTCTTCTGACCCCATCATGGTCCTCTACCCCAGAACTGCAAGATGACCCCATGGTTGAGCTTTCAAGGCCACAAGGCAACCTGTCTGCCCCTCTGGCTCTCGTACACCCTGTGGCATCTCCGACTCCCTTGTTGGGACTTTCTCTCCCCAAACTACAACAGGTCTGCTGATCTATCAGTCAGCTTTAGGTGGTCTCCTGCCTCAGTCCCATTTAAGTCTCTGTTTGGTCATTGTTCTCTTGTGATAACTTCACAGATGCAGAAGAAAAATAAAGAGGATAATTGCACGATGAGGCCAGGGTTGTTATCAGCTGCCCTCTAGTTTGTCCAATTCACAGTGATCTGGTGCACAGAAGAATGAATCTCTGCCTGATCTGGCACCATGCTCACTGCTTGTTCTGTTTGAGCTCATTGTGCAGCTGCTGTGTTTGTCCATCTCTCAAAGTTCTCCTTTTCATAGACTTTCTTTTTTTTAACCAAACATGGGGTCCTTTTCCAGGCACTGGTCTCTCCTGAGAAGATGTCCAAGGTCAGTCAGATGAAGCCTCACCATCCTTGCTTCCAGGAGACATTTTGGCTTTACTGCTTCCACTGGTTTGTTCTACTAGCTATCCATAATATTCTTCACCAACTCTATAATTCAAACCCATTGATTCTTCTGTGGTTTTTCTTACTCATTCCTTTCCATATAAGTTGATTGAAATTACCAAGACTTCAAATCAGACACACCTTAGTCTTCAGAGTAACATCCTTGCTCTTCAGTACCCTAGAGAGATCTCCTGTGGGGGCTTGACCCCAAGGCATGATGTTGTTTGATTTCTTATATGGCTGCCTCCCTGACCACTGATTTATTCCAAGCAAAATGAAACCCTTGTGATGTGATATACCTTCATGGGTCAAGAGTTGCCTGCAGCACGTGGTATTATATAATCAGAGAGAGTCTTCATTTCTTTTGAGGTGTTCAGGCTTCTTGAAACTCCTGGATTCACAGTGTCTTGGTGGTTTCCTGCTTCACCGTGCAAGAACTAACCCCTGGGGTTCTTTGAACCCACGACCATCTCTGGGAAAAAGCTGTGACTGTCTGTGTCCCTGAAGATTCTCAGCCCCTTGCCAATGAGTTCCCTAGAGAGGGTTTCCAAGACTACAGCAATTTACAGAAGTTCACAACTCCATCTTTCTTCTGTGGAGCCTCTTGTGGGTTTGATCTGATAACTCGGTGGTTAGCATCCCAACACCTCACCCACACAGCCTTGGAAACCCTCCGGGGGCAGTTCTGTCCTGTCCTGGAGTCCTCCTGTGGAACCTCATTCAGTCACTGCCGTCAAGTCAATCTCAACTCATACTGATTCTATAGGACAAAGCCAAGCTGCTCTTTGGGGGTGTCCAAGACTATAAATCTTAATGGAAGCAGATTTGCCAGGATAGGTAAATCTATAGAGTCAATAACTGGGTGAATGGTTTCTTGAAAGGGGATAGGAGAGGTACAGCAGGTGAGGTGGTGGGGAAATGGGAAGCCAATAACCTTAAATCTAAGAAGGAAGAAAATGTTCTACAATTGACTGTGGTGATGACTGTACAGCTCTTCTTACTATGATTGAACTATTGAATTGTATGACTTGTGCATTATGTGCCGATAGAACTTTTGTAAAAAATAAAGAATGCATCATTCACAGAATCTTGGTGGGAAAATGCCTCTGTGTGTTAGAATCTTCTTATGATAATCGCTCAGGTGACAGGGTGTTTGTAAACAACCACAAGCCGGCTGAGCCCTGGTGGCATAGTGGTTGTGCAACATGCCAATGAAAGAGCGCTGGAAAGATCTGAGATCATTAGTCAACAGACCTTAGACTTTCCAAGCACTAATCTGATTGCAGACTTCTTGTTTGAGCATCTCAAATATTTGAAATCGGGAGCACGCTCTTTCTAGCCTAGCTCAGAGGACCCAAGGAGTGCTTTGAAGGATGCTCAACAAGAAAGGAACAGCCGTAATCATAATTTCTGGTGATTGAAGCTTTCCCAGGAGGCAGTGGAATCCTGTCCTTGAGAATCCACACGCAGACTGATGAAAGGGGTGTCGGTTCTCACGTGGTTCACTCTACAGGCCTTTCCGGCCCCACGCGTCTGTTTTGCTAACTTCATAATTGATTTCCCTTTGTAATGGAACAAAGGTTTTCTAGAGTACCCATGCTTTAGAATTCAGCCTGCTTGCTTTCCTGAGTGGATGAGATAAATGTAAGGTATGCTTCAGGTTAGTCTATGGGGGCCCTGGTGGCGCAGTGGGTAAGTGGTAGGCTGCTAACTAAAAGGTTAGGGGTTCAAACCCACCAGGCATTCTGTGGAAGAGATTGATTGATTGATGATTGATTGATTATTATTGTTGTTAGATGCCTTTAAGTTGACTCCAACACAAAGCAAGTCTGTGCACAAGAGAAAGAATTGGTGTCTGGTGCTGCCTCGTCCTCAAAACTGTTCAGGCTGAGCCCATAGTTGCAGCTACTGGATCAATTCATCCTGTGAGGAGCTTTCTATTTTTCATTGACCCTCTACTTCATCAACCTTGATGTCCATCTCTGGGGCCGTGTGGTCCCTCCTGACAACATGTCCATAAGATGTGAGAGTTTGTCTCTGAAGCTTTCTCCAAAACAGGTTTGAGGGATTTTCTGGAAGCCTGGGGTCTTTCAGCCTTCTTCACCAACACCACAATTCAAAGGCGTTGGTTCTTAGCCTCTCTTCCGTATTCATCGACCTGTTTTCATGTGCAGCTTCCCCATCCCTTGGCCAGTTTTCTTGTGGATTTAGGATAGAGCTCTCCCCTATCCTGTAGGGTCCCTCCGAGTTGGAATCTGCTCCACAGCATCAGGTTGGGTTTTAGGGGTTGGAATAGGTATTCTATGGGATGAAGGTCATAAGAGAGGTCCTCACTGGACAAGGGGATCTTTTGTGCTCATTCTACTTCATAAGTTCAGTATTCATAGCTACACACTGCCCTTAAGTGGATACCCACTCAAATTGGCCCTGTAGGATAGGGCAGAGAACTGCCCCTGTGGGTTTCTGAAACCAATGCTCCACAGGAGTGGAAAGCTGGTCTTTCTCCGACATATGTACATAGTACAGTGATACGTTTCCAGTCTTCAGTGACTGGCAAGGAAAACATGTCATAAATACTTGGTTAATGACTAAGAAGAATGGTGTGTTTCCCCTTTCTAAAAGGAGTCCCTGGAGGCTCAGAAAATTAAGCACTTGGTCCCTCGTTTACATTTTTTAAAGTTTCAGTGGAAAGTGGAATCTGTCTGCCTGAACTTGTTATAGAATAACAGACCTGCCCTTTAGAGTTCTTTGGGGAACAAAGTCCCAGGGTGGTAGTTTCTTTTCTTGCTTTGAGGGTTTTTTTTTCTTTCTTTCAGGTTGTCGGTGCCACCAGCATACCAATGAGAGCCCCAGCAAACCTTTTTTTTTACTTAGTGTGTGGACTTCAGGGAGCCAGGAGTTTTCCAATAACGTTCCAGATTTAAATGTCAGCGTGAATGCAGACCGCCCCCATCAAGTCAATCCTGACCCCTTGCAACCGCATGGGACAGGGTAGAACGGAGACGGTCACTCTTTATGGGACCAGAAAGCCTCCTTTTTCTCCCACAGAGAGGCTGGTAGTTTCAAAGTGCTGACATTGCAGTTTAGAAGCCCTAAGCCTCACCCACTATGTTCCTGGGACTCCGTAAATATCTGCAAACTCGGGTAGAAGTTAGAAGTCACCTGTCCTTGAGTACTAGAAGATTGGTCCTGCTGTTGACTTGCTGGGTCTTTAACCCCAAATAGATGCTTGTTTAGGATCCGCGTGCTGGGTTTTGGTGTCTGGGTTCCCCCATAACGACTTGAGGGTTTGTGAAAAGTCATCGAACATCTCTGACTGTGTGGAAACCCAGTGGGCTCCTCACTGTGTGCATAGGCTGCTGGGATCACTCAGATGGAGCTGTGCTGCTCTGTGAGTCCCATCGAAGAAGTAGCCCTGCTAGGCCTGTGAAGCACTCTCCCTTGTAGCCTTCTGCCTCTTGGTAGAGCATCTTCCTTTGCTCAAACTCCAGCCCTTCACAAGTCCTGCCACGATTTCCCAGCAAGTCCCTGGAGTGCCTAGGTTGATCAGCCAACCCCAAGGTGTGCTCTTCATGCACACTTTCCACCCAGGG
>PVJH01037993.1:0-15860 GCA_004026705.1 Nesogale talazaci | reverse complement strand
GGTTCAAAGAATATACCAATTCAACATTTTCAGGGGTTCACCCAGCCCCCTTAACTCTAGAAAGTCTGGGATCTGTGGTAATTTGAATTTCAGATTTGCACTTTCCTTGTTTTGATTAGGCGTTTTTCTAGAATCTTAGATCCAACTGTCATGTGATGGTGGCGAGGCATCATTTGGGTCTTTTGGTCTTATGGAAAAGGAAACATACCCTGGGAGGCTGTTTGTCAGCTTTTAAGACAGTAAACACTAGGTAAGGAACTAGAGAGAACAGAGCACTAACATGTTATTAGGTTAACTAAGACATCATCACAGGACTCTAAAGCGCCAAACCAATGCCCAGGAGGTTTGTGATTGTGTACAAGATGCCTTAGTAAGCCCCCTAGGTCAGCTTATCTCACACATAACTTCTATCAAGTCCACTTTTTCAAGTGTACAACTTAGTGACAGTAACTGCACAATGATAAGAATATGTTGTTTTTTGTTCCTTGTTCTTTTTTTTTTTTTCTTTTGGGCATCACTGCCTCAGGTGGTCGTGGGCGCTACCCAGTGCTGCTCCTGAGAGCCGTCGCTGGATTTGAATTGCCAAGCCTGCGGGCCGCAGTCCCGCACTCAACCACTTACGCCACCGGGGCTCAACCTCTCCTTGTTCTTTTATACACAGATAGGGTTGCTCTGAGTCAGAACTGAGTCGAGGGCACATAACAACATCGACAACACAATTGGCTGTGCAACCCTATCTTAAAGCAATTCAGTGTTTCCATTTGTTTCACCCCACAGCCCCCTTTCCCTAGCTTCAGGTCCAAATACATGTCTTTTTTTACTTTTCATTATGAATTAGATGAAGGCTAACTGAACACACCATCACTTTCCATTTTAACAAGTCATACACATTTTGTTTCAATGCCTTGCAATGACCTCAATGTACCATCCTCACTTCTCCTTCTGTCTCTAGTTTCCATTCCTCCTCCTTTCCGAACCCTCTGAACTCTGTTCTTGGGTAAATGCTCTTCTTCTGTTTTTAAGTGGTTGGTTATTCTAATACAGAAGTAAGGTCAGTTTCAGACCTGAAAGGTACTGTGGGCCATGGTCGTCACGGTCCGATTAGTCTCTATCTGACAAATAAGTCTGGCCTCTTTTACAATTTTGAGTTTTGTTCTCATTCTAGCACGGATGTTTTGTGATCCTTTTTAGAGCAATTGGAAGTGCTAGCCATTCAGTTCTGACCTCAGGGGGTGATGAATGATGTTTGCATGGTGTACCAGTCTGTTGGATTAATTACTGGTACTTCTCTAAGTCTATTGATTCCACCACTTTTGTTTCCTTTGGATGAAGAAAGAGTAATAGTTGCATCTTACATGGCTGCTCACAAACTTTTAAGGTCCAAGTTGCTACTCACCGAAGAAGGATGTAGAACACTCTGAACTATGTATGCCCATTGATTTTGATGTCACAGGAGACTATGGTCTTGACCCCCTATGCACAGTGTCTCATTCACCTCAATGTATTTGTTTTGCCTAAGAAATTTTCATAACTTTGGTCCTCTATGCTCTACCACATTCATGGATATATTTTCAGCATAAGTAAATGTGGTTATTGTAAAAAGAAAAACTCACAGCCATCAAGTTGTTTCTGACTTCTAGCCACCCGAGAGGACTGGGTAGAACCACCTCTGTGGGTTTCGAAGACGACAAAGTCTCATCATTCTCCCTGGAGCAATTGGTGGTTGCATAACCACTATGTCACTAGAGGTTCCTCTTTATTATTGTTAGGGGCTGTCAAATCAGTTACGATGCACAATGACCCTCTGTGTAACACAACGAAACACTCCCTGACCATGCACAAGCTTCCAAATTGTTGCTATGATTGAGCCTAATGCTGCAACTACAGAGTCTGTCAGTCACTAAGTCTTTATTCTGCGAAGCATCTACTATACCAAACATTATGTGTTTTCTCCTAATAACATGCTGAAGTATATGAGACTACGTCTCATCACCCTTGCATCTACGGAGCACTGTGGCTGTACTTCTTTCAAGAGAGATCCCCCTCCCCCCAACCACCGGTTTTAAAAATCAGCAAGGCAAAGCTCTTCGGGGGTCTGTCGACAACTTGCTAGCATACTTTACCTGGATGTTGTTGGTTGCAGTGCTGTTGGTATTGTCCAGAAGACTCCCATAGTAGTCTGCTCCCACATTCAACATTCTACCTGCCTCCCTGTGTATTATTACATAGTTTAAGCCACTGAACAATCATCATGAGAGACCTTCCTGGGAGTCAGTTCAGGTCATCGTTCCCTCACCTCTGGTCAGTGCTATGATTACTGACTGTGGTTGAGTAAGTTAGGAAGTGGCGTCTTGAATGGCGAGTTCACACACAGCCAACATGCTATGGGAGGGAAAGTGTTTTGATAACAAAAAGCTAGACTTCTCCAACCCTTCTCCAACTCAGCAAGAGGTGATTAACAGGCTGCTGCTAAGAAAGAGGCATCTTAAGCAGAGGCTCAACTCAGTCACCAATCTGTGGGCGGACTCTGACCGCAACAAGGCAAACTTCTTTGGACGTCTGATTGGAACATAAGAGCCCCTCAGTCATCTAGTCATAGTGGCTTTCAAGCTGATGCAAATTGCTACAGAAGGTGCACTGCAGTGGAAGTTGTTCCCATAGTCAGCACTCTGCCCACTTTTCTATGGACCCTATTAGCATGGATCTCTTCTGGTTGGTTGGCCAGGAAGTGGTCTTCCAGATTTCTTGTCATAGATTAGTGAGTGCTAACAGTGCTTGTTGTTAATTTAAATTAAGACTCAGTCAATTCTTGAGGCCTTGCTGTTTGCTAATGCTTTCAGTGCTGTGTGGATTCCATCAGTTATTGATTGTATGTTACCTCTTGAAGTAGGGGTGTGTTGATTAATTCTTTATGATACAGTGAATTGTATAATTCTATCATCTTCTCAAGATGTTTTAACTCAAGGCTTGAGTTTTTCTTTAGTTCTGTCAATTAGTGACTGAAGTCAAATATGTTAGGAAGCAGGAGTATTGAATGGAGAGTTTGATTTTCTACCCCTAGGTTGTTGCACATTTCAATATATTACTTTACTTTCTTTTATTATTTTATGAGGTTTTTATTTATTTATTATTATTTTTTTATTTTTGGGGGGCATCACTGCCTCTGGTGGTCATGGGAGTTATCCAGCGCTGCTCCTGAGAGCTGCCGTTGGATTTGAACCGCCAAGTCCGCAAGGCCGCAGTCCCGCACTCAACCACTTACGCCACTGGGGCTCAGCCCCACTTTAGTTTCTTTTCTAAAGGTGTGTTTTCCAATGTCCTGTTTAGCTCCTTCATCATTTCTCCCATTTGTTTTAGCTAGTTGTGTTAGGCTAGCTTGTCTAGAGCAGTGGCTCTCAACCTTCTTAATGTCTCCACCCTCACATACAGTTCCTCATGTTGTGATCTCCCAACCATAAAATTCTTTTTGTTGCTATTTCATAACTGTAATTTTGCTACTGTTATGAATCGGGTAACCCCTGTGAAAGGGGTTGTGACCCACAGTTTGTGAACCACTGGTCTAGGGACACAAACCAGTGAAGTTTGCACGTGTTGTATATAGAAACAAATTTATATCAAGAAATGACTTACATGGTTGTAGAAATAGGCAAGTAAAAGGCCAATTCAAGTTAGGCTTCTTTTGATATATGGAAGCTGATGAACAGCAAGCAAATGAGCAAGCAGAGACGGCAAGGGGCACAGACCAGTGGATATAGGGGTTCAAAGTAGGCCCCATAAATCTACCATTGATAGTTCGCTGATGGGTCCTGATTTCAGCAGGTAACTACATAGGACTCCAGGAAATAGATGCAAGATAAGATACAACTTGGTGGAAGGCAAAGGACCAGGCAGAATGCAACCTTGCCCAGCCTCTCTCTCTCATACCACTAAGCTCATGACATCAAGGAGGTGTCACGAAGCTACAACACAATTGGTAGGCTGAGTTTTGCACCTACCATTTCCCAGGAGTGCCGAGTGATATAATTCCAAACCACCACACTAGTCTACTCCGAAGACTAAGTTTTAGAGTCTCTTCTGACATTTACTTTGGTCTTATTTTTCTTTCCTGTCTTTTATCTTTTATTTAAAATTTTTTGTGTTCATACTTAATAATTTTATTGAGTGGTCTTTCTTTCCTTTTTTTTTTTTTTTTTTGGGGGGGGGCATCACTGTTCTCCAGTGGTGGGAGTAGAAGGCCCAGCCCCACTGCTGGAATTGAACCTCTGTCCCAGTGGGCCGCAGTCCCCCGCACAACCACTACACCACCGGGGCTCAGCCCTGAGTGGTCTTTCGTACAAATATTATAACAATATAAATTCAATTAGATAAAGCATAATTGTATGGTTGCTATCACCATCATTATCAAGACACTTTTTTTCTTGAACTCTCATATAAATAAGCTCCCCTTTCTTCCCTCCCTTTCCCCCAGGAACCCTCATTATTATGTTATATATTAATATTATTTTGTCATATCTTACACTATCATATGTTGTAGGTAAATGTATCATCATACGTTGTAGGTAAATGTATCCATTCACCTACAATTCTGTTATTTGTTACCCTTGAGTGGGGTTATACAGCCATCATTGCTATTGATCCCCCCCCACCCCACCTTCCTGTACTTTCAGGGAGTCCTTACTTTTTTTTTTTTTCACAGTTTTCATAAAGGTCTATTTCATTATTGGTGGATAGCGCATTTAACAATTAAATACATTTAAATTATGTACAGGTGACTGCATGACCGCAGCATTGGTAACTAGATAACCAAGTGAACTAGAAACCAACTAACAAGTAACTGTCTCAATGTTTAAAATACAGCTCTTATATAGATCAGCCTTTGTTTTTTGATCACCTTTGGGTGGGGTGACGTGGGTTGGGTAGTGAGGGGAAGCCTGCTGGTCACAATGGAAATATATTAAGGCCAAATCTTCTGATACCCATTCCCAGAGGTCTCTTCCGCTGGATTAAGCCTCCAACTCCAGGGCAAGCCCAAGTCTGTGGCCTCCAGCGTTAATGCGCTTTCCGTCCACCAGAGCAGGCAATGTAAGCTTCACACCGGGCCTCAGAGTCTGAGTATAGCCCACTCCTATTAAACCAGAGTTGTTGACTTTTGCAGAAATGGAAGCTGTGGGATCCAACTGATATTTACCCGCAATGCCAAAACGAGTACAGTTGGTACCTGATGTCCAAGCCAAGTTTACTGACGTGTCAAGATCTTCACATACTTTTTGATAAATTGAGCCTCCAAATTCTGTCCCATCATTGACATTAGTGTGTAGCTGGAAGTCTCCGCTCCTATAGCCCACTGCAAAGTTATTCCTTGTCAGCTTTGACTTGGCACTGTCAAAGGTCATCTGATAACCAGCAAGCCAGCCCTCATAGCCAAAGACAGCTGAACCATGGACTGCAGGTCCAGCAAAATCAAAGTCAACATCACAGCCAAGGTTTATACACTCTCTCTTGTAGGAAGACTTGATTTTACCACTTTTCTTTCCTGTGTTTGGTGAGAAGGTCGTATCAAATGTCAACTTTAAACCTTGTCAAATCTGGTCTTCAATTGCGATTTCTGTCCCCAGAGTGTTATCAGTGTTCCGCTTTTCTGTGAAAGTCAGACCATACTCACACCATTTATATTTGGTCTCCAAAGTCCCAGTAACTTTACCAGTGTCTGTGTTAGATGAACCGGATGTTGAGAACTCCACACCACTGCAAGACTTTGTTTTCACGTCCAGTTTCACCAACCCCAAACCAAATACTTTGTTGAAAATATCTCTGGCAGCTTTGCCAAGGTCAGCATATGATGGAGGAATGCACATTGGCCGCGCGCAGCTCTGCCCGTAGGTCGCCATGGAGGGACAGGGAGGAGGGTCCTGGGGATCTCCTGAGGGGAGCCGCCGCGCTGCTCCGCCAGCAGCTGAGGCCGCTCGACTCGCTCCGGGAGTCCTTACTTTCATTACTATTTCTGAAGGGTTGATCTAATTTTTGAATTCATGCATAAAATAACCTTAATTATACAAATGAAAATACATATCTCACAGGATTAATGAGCTGAAATGAAGACCGGAATAATAAGGGG
This sequence comes from Nesogale talazaci, assembly GCA_004026705.1. NCBI lineage: Eukaryota > Metazoa > Chordata > Mammalia > Afrosoricida > Tenrecidae > Nesogale > Nesogale talazaci. The sequence continues at coordinate 9,745 of PVJH01037993.1, read as the reverse complement.
AGGAAATATTAAAGTACTAGAGGATATTTATACATTTCGTAAATACCATCCTGAACCAAAGATATATCATCTCTTCCATGTGGCCTTCTGTGAGGGACTGACCACTTACCTTATAGGTGGGTTTTGAGTCTCCATTTCGACTACACTCTTTCACATCAATCTGATTGCTTCTTTTGAGATTTTTGATACTTATTCCTATTAACACATCATGATCACACAGGCTGGTGTGCTTTTTTCCATGTGGGCTATGTTGCTTCCCCGCTAGATGGCCACTTGTTTAACTTCAAGCCTTTAAGATTACATTCGCTACATCTTTTCATAGCTGGGCATTGTCAGTTTTCTTTCTTCCCTATCTTATAAAGAACCTTTCTGCACTCCCAATGCATGATATATATGATATATATATTTTCAATCTTTTTGATATCATCTCACAACTCATCTGGTCTTTGGTCCTTAATGTTAAATGCTTCCCAATTTTTTTTGAGCTGGTGTCAAAATGTAGGTGGGATATATTCAAGGTCATATTTGGGTTTTCTAGGACTTGTTTTACTTCTTTTCAGTTTCAAGCTGAACATGCTTATGAGCACTTGTTAGTCTGTTCCACAGTCGGCCTGCCACTCGCTTTGATTTTGGCTGACAACACTGAACCTCTTCATTGTCTCTTCCCACAGATGTAGTCAATTTGATTCCTGTGGATTCCATCTAGTGTCAATTTGATTCCTGTGGATTCCAGCTAGTGAGGTCTATGTATGTATTTGCCATTTATATCCTTGAAAAAAAGTATTCTCAATGAAGAAGTCACTGGTTTTACAAAATACTAAAATGCAATCTTTAGCTTTGCTTCTCTTGCTAAAGTTTTACTTTTCCAACAATAGTTTTTTTACTCTTTGTGCCCAAGTTCTAGATTCTAATCACCAGTAATTGTCGATGCACTTCACTGCATGCTGCTCAATTTCAGACTGCAGAATTTGGCAAAATTCTTCAATTTCTTTATCATTGCTCTTGGTGATTGGTTTATAAATTTGAACAATAATTGCATTAACTGGTCTTTCTTATAGCCATATTTTCCAAAGAGGGTATTCCTATCTTCTGTGGAGTGCAGGAATAATCTGGGCTGGGGGATACACAAGCAGTGACCTACACTTTATTCTGGATTATGGGCCATAGTACAAAAGTTTTTAATTGTCAAGGGGGTGCTGAGTAGTTTGTTTCTGAAAAGGGGCCAGTAAGCCAATTAAATATGGGGGCCTATGATATGTGGTTCTTATCCTTTCACAGTTACCACTGTACTTCGAGACAGATGATGAAATGTTAATATTCTTCTTTTTTTTAGTGTAATGATGCCTTTACTTACAGATACTATAAGTTTACTAAAATCCTAAAAATACTTTAAAAATAAACAACAATAATGGCTGATGTCAGATGGATCTTGGCTGACCAGAGATTGCAAGAAGATGGTTTATTCATTATTCACGGGTATGTATCGAACTGTTCTTTTTGATGACAAAACATGATTCCAGTCCTCTTGAGTCTGTCATTCCTACGACAGCAAACTATAGGGTTGTCCAAATAAAATGGCCAATACCAATCTATTTCGGCTCCCTAAGGCCTTGGATTTTAACTTTTGTGTGTACCTTTTCATTAATGAAGACTTCCAGTTTTTGAAGAGTTGTAAATTTATACATTTTATGTAGCTGTTATTAGTGAAAGTTTTCAGCTGTTTGTTTTCATTTTTAAATTGTGCATGGCCAGCATGTGAAGGTCTCAAAAGTTCTGCTCCATTCACATAACTAAGGAGTAGCTTCCAACTTTACAGGTTCATCTCTTGGCACCATAACTGATAATGATACATTATTATTCCTAAGGTTTTAGGGGTGTGTGTTTTCAGAATTGGGATCCCTAGTCCTTATTGCTAGACTTTCCTAGGCTGAGAGTTTGCTGAAACCTGCTGGCCAAGTGCAACACTCCTGGTATTTGACATCTTCGTGGCTGAGCTTCCAGAATCACAACAACTTGCAGGCAACTACCATATGGAAACTTTACAGGCAAACATTAACATTAAACATAATTAAAAGGTTAAGATAAAACAAAGAAGATTAGGAGTATGGCGGTCATGTACTTGTGTCAATTTCATGATTGGGAGTCTAGGGGTGGAGTCTAGCTTGTCAATCTGGATAAAGCCAATGAGGCCTCTGTGTGGGCATAGCTTTCTCCTGAGAGTTCTGGGAAATCTCATGGTATTTTCCAGTTGGAGAAGGGAGACTGGACTGAGTCTCCAAGAGACCACGACTGATAAGACGAGATGACAGCATGCTGATTAATCCTGATTCCTGGAGAAAGGAGGAGCCAGAGGAGAAGTCACATGGGCTTGCCCTGATGGAACCAGACCCCTGGGGCTGGAGAAGCCAGAGAGACCCCTGGCAGCACTGAGATGCTCCCACTGCCAATACTGCTGATGGACCCTGAACCCTGGAAACGAGGAGCCATGAGGGGACCCCTGCCAGAGCGGGGATCCTGCACCCACTGGCTTGTGACTCCGTGAGTTGGAAGGAGACTTTAGAGACTGGCATTGGACATATGGGCTAATATCGGACTTATGACTTTGAACTGGACTGGGTTGGGATGCTTTCTCAATGTTCCATTCCTTTTATATATAAACCTTTTCCTTATATCCATATGTGTGTCTACGAATTTGTTTCTCTAGTCTACCCAGACGAACACAAGGAGAGATAGAGCAAACAATGTACAAACAAAAATGAAATTCTTAATGAAGCATAAAATGAACAAAACAAGGGCTGAGCCCCGGTGGCGTAGTGGTTGTGTGCAGGACTGCGGCCCACTGGGACGGAGGTTCAATTCCAGCAGTGGGGCTGGGCCTCCTACTCCCACCACCGGAGAGCAGTGATGCCTTACCCCCCCCCCCCCAAAAAAAAAAAAAAAAAGAAAAACCAATTCCTCAGATCAATAATGATAGTAGTGATAGCGGGAGGGGCAGGGTAAGGCAGGGGAGAAGCTCTGCCGGAGAAAGACCAGCTTCCTAGTCCTGCAAACTGTTATAGTCTCAGAAACTCACAGGCAGACACTACACGTGGGCACTGACTCCATGGCAGTGAGCGAGCTATCACTAATAGGTATACCTTACTTCCATTAGTCTCTCACTTCACATAAACCAAGGATGTATCACCTTTTGGCTCATGTACATACAGTTTTTGGTATCTTCCTTACCTTCTTCATTAAAGTCCTGCCTAATCTGTAAGACTTCACCCATGCATCACTTCTTTCCATGCCTCCTTCCAAGTGAATGTTCATCCATAGAGAGTTCTTTACCTACATCAATATTTATGATACTCATTTTATGTACAGGACATTTAGTCTGTTTTATCTAGTTGTTTATTTATATGTATATGTATACTGGATATATACATAAACACATTCTTTCAAGAAGAATGGACATTTTGAAAGCAGGGCTGGGGAGGGAAAAAAAGTAAAAAAAAAACCATGGATTTCATCTTAGTTTCACTAGTAACTACCATATTTGCTTACGATGTTATTGTTTATGACAGAAATGCTTTAGAAAACTTAGCAGTTAGAAATTTTTATTCTTAAACAGTTTTGGGGAAAAAATTCTTTATTTGCTAAATTGTTACTAAGAGATCGACCACAAAACATATTTTAGAAAAGATTATTTTATGTTTTATTTCAAGGGTTTGAAAAGACTAAAAGATTATTTTCCACTGAAGCTTTTCTTTCAATCTTACCATTACTTTTTTATGTCATTTCAGAGGGCATCAATGGGTGAAGAGAAAAGCGACTTTGCCAATCCTGTTGCCTCCCAAGACATTCCTAGAGCTTGATGGTACAGCTCCTGCTACGGTACTTCATTATAGGGATAAGGGATATGATCGGTGAGAAATTTTCATTTCATTAGAGAACATAATTGAGAGTTCCCTATTCATGAATGATTTAGGATAAATTTTATATGACTCCCCAGAAAGTTTCACAGTGCTACTACATTTGAAACACTTGTCGAGTAAAGCTACAGAATCTGGCCTCTGGGAATCTGTTCTCACCTATTCAAGATGATAAAATGTAGCCTGCTTTTTGCTGCTGTGAATAAATATTATTAGATTTGCCCTGTAGCCAACCCCCATTGTTTTTTTAACAATGTCCACTCAATGTTGACTGGATAGTGGATTATTGCAGGTTCACTAAGGTTAAAATTCAGCACCCTATCATTTGATCTCTATTGTTTAAGTAGTTAATATTTCGAGCTTCTTTGATTGAAGTTTTCATCTGAGAATAAAGAGTTTATTCTTTACCAGTCAACAATTCTTGTATTGTGGTTCATAGCTGGCCTAAGCTTGTATAACCATATATGAGTGTTTTATATTCTATACGATTGGCTAAACTAATGGTGCCATCTATGTGTAGTGGTTACACACTGGTCTGTTCACTGCAGGGCCTGCCATTCCAAACCACTAGCCAGCTCAACAGGGGACGGAGGAGACTCCCTACGCCTATGAAAAATGTAGGCTCAGGAGCAGCCCCACCCTGCTCTACTGGGTTGACTGGGCATCAGCATTGACTTGATGGCAGTAGAAGTGATACCTCAATGGTTTGAGTCTTAATGTTCTCTAACACAAAAAGAGAATACTATGACATAAAATATCTCTATGGTGAAACACACACACACACACACACACACACACACACACACCATAGTTGTGTGAATGGGTTTGGGCCTTGCATTTAATTCTAGTTCCAATCTAGGAACAATTAGTTCTTAGGACATGGCACTGCTTGATGCTTACCACCATGAAGATATCACTGAAGATATGGGTAATATAGTAAAGTGTGGTGATGAAACTAGATGGTGCCCAACTATCAAAAACAAAAGTGTGTGATGTTTTACAGGCTGTTTTCCAACAAGCAGTCACCTAAGTGAGATGCCCACAAGAAAGAAGCACACCAACCTGTGTAATCCAATGATTGAAAATAATATAATCCAAATCTAAAGGAGGGAATGGCATCAGGGCTTATATTGTAAACACCTGGTTTGCAAAAGACTATGAATGACAATGGAAACCCCCAAACCATTTATAGGGTCCACATATGCTTTAAGTCTTTGGTGAATCCCATTAAATGATGTGAATAAACCTGTTACCAGACAGCATTTTAAAGTTGCTCATGGTAATGCAGTTAGGTTAAAATGTAGCATCTTATTTGATCTCCCTAACTCATTTTAAAGCTGCCTCAGTTAAAAAAAAAGTGAAGAGGAAACACAGGTGGATTAAGTCCCTAGTGAATCTCCTCTGACTATGGATCAGTCTTATTCACATGCAGAAGGACTGGATAGTGGATTGTTGCAGGTTCACTAAGGCTAAAAGTCAGCACCCTATCATTTGATCTCTATTGTTTTAGTAGTTAATATTTCAAGGTTTTTTTTTTCCATTTATTTATTTATTTATTTTTTACATTTTGGTTTTGTTTTTTAATACAAAGGTTTTATAATATTCTTTCTCAGCTGTAGATTCTACCTATTTTTTTTTCTCTGATCAAGTCTCGTTTATTTGGGAGAAGTAAACCAGTTTTATAGGGCAAGCAAGCTTAGGCAATTAGCATATAGTGATCTTCAAAATTAACAAGTGAATGGCAGCACAGCTGCAAGTCTGGCTTCAGAGGCCAGGGCTGTTTACAGTTACAAAGACGACAAACTACAAACCCCAGGCAACAAACTGCAACAGAGTTCAGGCATATCCTGCCTGTAGCCAGGTCAAGCACGTCAGGGCTGGGCTGGATGGCTCCGGACAGGTTCCCCTTTTTTATTTTTTCAAGTAATATCCTCCCGGGAACTCCGCCTGTCTTAGGTTGTCAGGACACACACTCAGTCCGTACCCGTCATCGGTCAATGGCCTTCTAATGTCACCATGGCCTGTCTTAGGTTGGTAAAGAGTGCTCCTGATCTTACCCGTCATTGGCTGTCAAGTTCAGCTCACGGAGGCAGAGGGTCTTATCACATACTAGTCATGTGTGCCACTTTGAGGTTTTTTGATTGAAGTTTTCATCTGTTTTAGTTTGTTATTGTTAATTTTTATGTTTTTCTGTATATGAAATCCAGGATAAATAAATCCCTAGAGACGTTAATTGGGTTAATGTTTCTTGGGGGTATAACAGGGGAGGTTGTAAAGAAGTGGGGGGCAAATAACAACGAGTACCAGAATGAAGGAAATGTTCTAAAATTGATTGGGTGATGATTGTAAAATTCCTTTTGATGTGATCGAAGCATTAAATTATGATATGTGAATTATATGAGTGTTTATGTGTGAGGTTGCAATCCTGTGACTGACAGTTTGAAACTACCAGCAGTCCCTGGAAACCATCAGAAGGCTTCGATGAATCAGCACTGACTCCATTATTTGGTTTGGAAAACTATTGAGAAAAAAAAAGGAGAGTAAAGTACTTTTTTAGAAAGAAACTTTAGGGGAAAAAGCATAGCCTACTAGAAGGTATGAGGATTGGATAGCATTTCTAGTTTCTGTGTGGCATTATGATAGAGTGTCTTACACTGATTTAAAAAATTAAATTAAACTACCTAATTTAGCTACAATTCCTAGAATATTATAATAAGATCATTGTAGAGGTGATTATGATAGATGTAGCTAGGTTACAATGTAATATCTGATTTGATCTTCCTGACCCATTTTAAAGCAGTTTGTTATTAAAAAAGTGAAGGGGGAAGTCCCTGGTGAATCTTCTCTGATTGTGAAAGTTAAGTTACAATTATGTTTGCACTAATTCTAAAGAATCCCTTATTGTATGACTGGGAATTTCCTAACCCCTAACCATCCTACCATTTTAAGTTCACTAATATAATTCACGTTTACGTGATAGAAAATCACAGTCATACCTACAAATATAATTTAGAAATACAGGTGTAAAACAGAATTTATTTTTTACCTCTGTGTAAGCAATGACTTACAAAAGTAAAGCAATTTATGCTGTATCTATTAAGAAAACACTAAATATTAATAGAAAAAATACTGGTGAGTTATCCAAATAGAACATTTTTCAGCAGACTTAAGAAAGTATTCCTGCTGCCCTGTTTATAGTTTGCTTTCTCATGTTTCAGCACAACGGTCCCTCAATTCAAGGTGGCATTAAGTGTAGGATGAGAGCTTTAGGCAAAAGTTCTCAGTGTGGTTCCGTGGATACAAACCCAACCCTGAGCACCCAGTCTGCCCTGGCGTTCAGGAACCCTGCAGGGCAGAGTACAACTTCTTCAGGGGTCTGAGACCATACGTCTTCATGGGAACAAACAGCCTCAGCTTTCTCTTGGGGAGGGGTTGGAGGGTTTAAATTGCTGCCCTTACAGTTGGCAGCCCAACTATACAACCAGGACCGGAAAAGGTTCAGGAAGACCCCCGAACACCCTGCACCAAAACACAAACTCTTGTGCTGTGTACTCCTTTGGAGAGAGGATCCAGAAATTTCCTTCTATTCTTTTTTCACAATCAAATTTTCTAAGAGGTCTGAGACCGAAAGAGAATGATTCTCTGTCTGGGATATATAAAGATTTTCTAGCCTCTTTTATGTCTTCCTTTTTCTTTTTCTACTTAAAAAAATGTTTATTGGCACTTCATCCACATGCCATCCAATTCAATAATTCAGTCACATCAAGAACTGTACAATCATCACCACAATCAGTCCTAGAACATTTTCTTCTTCCTTGTACTCAAAGTTATTCTTGCAATTATTTTTTAATTGTGACTATAATATACACAGCAAAACATCCTCAAATCCAGTAACTTCTACATTTATAATTTAGTGCCCGTTGATTACATTCTTTGTATTGGACAACCACTATTGGTATCCTTTTCTAATTATTCCATCACCATTAACATAAAATCAATGCTCTTAGGCTAAAACTCTTCCCCCTTCACTTATGGTAACCATAGGTCAAATGTGGTTTCTCTTTTTCTTTTTTTACCTTTTCGTACTTTTCTTGATAAAGTCATACACTTCCACAGTTAAATAACATTTAAGAGAGTTGGATATACACCGTCACAATCAGTTCTAATGCTCTCTCCCCACTCCTGCATTGTTTGCTCCCCAAATCTCTTTCACCTTCCTTGAAAAACCACTGCATCAGTTATTGTCTATATGCATCCACTCTCTCCGTGCTTCACAAACTGAGAAACCCAACCGAAGTAAAAACAAAAACAAAAGGGCAAGAAGAAAATAACATATATACTTTTTTGGGGGGTGGGGCATCACTGCCCTCTGGTGGAGCTACCCAGCCTTGCTCCTGAGAGCTGCTGCTGGATTTGAACCGCCAAGCCTGTGGGCCCTAGTCCCACACTCAACGACTTTGGCACTGGAGCTCAGCCCTATATACTTTTTGTAAATTTTTTATCCTAACCCTAACCCTAAGGAGAAGAAAATAATATTAATAAAAGATAAAAATTAAAATAAAAAGGAAAGGAAAAGACCACCATCAATATTTAAAAAGCCAGAGAAGAAATTTCTTTGGTGGAGCAAGCGAGTAATGCTTAAGCCTTGTGCAAATTCAGGTTGGATCAAGAGGGAGATCAATTGTCAATGCTTTCTTATAAAAACATATTCACATCGTGGCTCCTGCTGGCTGTGCAGGGGCGTGGCTCCAGAGAAGCGGCGGCAGCCTGAGCCCCGTGCTGTCTGCGCGCCCAGTGGTGCCATCTTCCGGGGACTCGTCTTCAGCCCAAAGCAAGGGCCAACCTGACTTGAGCTCTCCGAGATGACAAAGAAGCTGGACTACGACCTTGAGAAAATTCAGAACAAAATAGCCACAGCAGCCATGCATCTCTATTTCCTTTCATTCATCGAAGCTTTCAAGAAGGCCCTGGATCTGGCCGTGCAGGTGGCAGAGAAGGCCAGCAAACAAGTCAGCAGCAAGAAATAGCCCCAGTGATGACTTGAAAACTAAAAAGAATGGAAGTTTCCCACAAACCTTTTGAAGCTCCCTTGTATATCTTTCAACAATTTTAACCTGTTCATCATTTACAGGTTTTAGCCTTATTGACAGCAATTACAAAAATCTGTTTGATAGCATGCCTTTCCATGATCCAGGTCGTTTTTTCATCAGCCCTACCCTCCATGTCCACTTTCTCTGTACTGACACTACTAAACACTAATAAACTTCCATATCTATAAAAACAAACAAACAAAAAAAAAACATATTCACTACGCATAATCTATAACTATTTCTATTAACTAATGTGTCTCAGTAATGGGGTATAAAAGTTTAGAGGCCTTTGACAAACAATCTGAATGGAAAACCTTCAGAAGCCCATAGTTGTTTGGTGCCACCAATCAGTTCCGAAGCATTGTGGGTCAACGCACAACAGAATGAGATGCTACTTGGACCAGTGCCATCCTCACAATCGTTATATTGAGACCACTGTGTCAATTCCTCTCACTGAGGTCTACCTCTTTTTTGCCGCCCATCCAGTTTCTCATACATGACGTCTTTTTCCAGATGGTTCCTGACAATATGACCAAAGTACATGAGATGAAGTCTCACTATCCTTGCTTCTAAGGAGCATTCTGGCTATAATTTTCCAAGATACATTTGCTTATTCTTCTGAGATATCACAGTACTTTCAGTACTCTTTATCAACACCATAGTTTAAGTGCATCAATTCTTTTTGCAGCCTTCTTTATTCATAGTCAAAATTCATATGTATATGATATTATTAAAAATAGCATG
>PVJH01037992.1:0-17524 GCA_004026705.1 Nesogale talazaci | reverse complement strand
TGCATTTGTGTCCCCCATTCCACGCCCCCACCCCCACCCCACCCCCCAGTCCTTCAGGGCTTTGCTCAAGTCACTTCCTCAATGAGCTCTCTGACCACCCACTTTGCTGCTCGGCTTTTTTCCCACCGCATTTATCATTTCTCACATTATAATTTCCCTATTTATCTTGTTTATGGTCTGTCTCTGCCCACTCACTCGATGTCAGCTCCACAGGGCAGGGGGCTTGGTCTGAGAGGCCCCGTGCCTAGAAGAAGGCCCGCACATCGAAAGTTTCCATCTGTGTCGACCTGGGAACGAGCCGGCGGAGGAATGGTGCACCCGCAGTCTTCTCCTTTGACTTCCTGCCTCCATGGGCGAACTCGGCGCCTCTGAAAATGAGAGCCATTATATCACCACCCATCCAAAGACGCTGGAAAAGGAGCCCTGGTGGCATAGTGCTGACTGGTTGGGCTGCCAACTGCGAGGTGGGCAGTTCAATGCCCGCAGCAGCTCCGCAAGAGAAAGATGGAACTTTCTAGTCCCATCAAGCCTTATAGTGGGTGGTTTCTGCCTTGTGAGAATGAGTGTGGTTTGGGATTTGAGAAGGTGGTTGGGAGTGTCCAGGGGGACAATACAACGATATTCCTTAGCTCAGATCTTATTGAATGAGCTCCAAATATTAACTATTATTACAGGAGCTGCCCTCTGCTGCCTGCCTCAGACCTCTGGGCACCTCCCCACCCAGGGGCCTTCATCCCATGTCCACAGGGGAGTTGGGGGGCAGCCCAGGGCACTGCCTCCCAGTGGCAGCAGCCAGGCCTGTCCAGTCCCATTTGTTTAGGCAGAATTTAATTTCTCCCTAAGCCACGCGTCTTTTGCCCCCTCCTGCCCTTTCCCTTGCTCTCATCAGCGGGAAAATGAGCTCCGGGAGCGTTCCCCCTGGTCCAGAAATCCAAGGTGAAGAATTTCATTAACAATCAAGAGGACATAATCAACATTCTAATAATTCCAGATCCGTACTCCCCCTTTTGCAGCCCTCCCAAAGTGCCCCCACCCCTCCACTTCACCCTGCTCCCGGCTCTCCCAGACACACTCACCTTGACAAAGAAATTTCATTTCCTCTCCAGCCAAATTTGCTTGGCTATTAAATTCAGCACCTTACCTTCTGCCCCGATGATGAGGGGATGTACTGGGGACGGACTTCCCGGACTTCGGCTGCTGAAAGAAACATGAGCAGGAATGACGCTGTCTTGAGGTGTAGCTTCTCTGATGCCTTCTGGAAGGGTCAGGGTGAGGGGCACACTTCTGCCTAGGAACTCAGGAGCCTTCTACTTCAGAGCCAGGGAAACAGAGCTTCTCTTGGGGTGGCAAGGCAGGCTTTGGGGTGCTCTTCTCAGAGTTAAGCCATTCAAAACCCCTGATCCCAAACCTCCTACCCCTTAGCACCTAGAAAGATCTAGCTGCCACCACTCAAAGTCTCACTACGACGGAGTGGGTTCTGACTCCTAGTGGACAGGGCAGACCTGTCCCTGGGGGTTCTTTAGAGCTTTCAATGTCTCACCCTCCCTCCCTCCTTTTCTGCCAGCCCTAGTAAAGGAGCGTTGCCCTGACCTTGGTAGGTGAGAGAGACAAGACTCAGGATTTCAGGAGGATTTGGAGATTAGAGGATTACATTTCCAACCACCACCCTCGAGGAGCACCTGGTGGTTTCAAACTACTGACCCTGTGCTTAATAACCCAACACAGACCCACGACACCACCAAAGGCTCCTGTCTGGCTTCATTATCTTGGGTAAATGACTCTCCCTGAGTCTCAGTTTCCTTATCTGTATTGCAGAGATGACAACAATGCAAGTTCTCACTCAAGGTCATTGAAGAAAGAATGTGGCATAAGGCTGAGCACATGCCTGGCACGACTGGGGTAGGCACACAGTAAGTGATTGTCAGGGACTGTTGAGTTGACTTCAATGCAAGGTGACTGGGACCGACAGAGTAGAATGACCTCGTCGTAGGGTTCTCTCAGAGACACTTGCTATTGAATTGGGTCACCGTCTTCCTCTCAAGGAGTCATTGGATGGGTTTGACTCACCAACTTTTAATTCACCACCAAGCACTTACCCATGGCAGCCCTGGGCTCTCCCACCTCACAGCTGGGGCATGTGTTGTTATTGGTGGCACAAGTTGTTATGTGTCCGCTGGTACTGGAGCTTGCAGGGTGGTCTCCACCCTCCTGACTTCCTTCAACTCTGATCATTCCTGGGAACACACCTGGCGAGTTCTCCCTAATGGTGTGAAGGTGGGTGGTGAGCCCGCTCATCAGGCCTTCGTCACACGGTGTGGTCTGTGCTGTGACAGTTTCATGGGGCTCGGAGAGCCTGGAGGGGTGGCCTGGTGGTGGGCAGAGGCTTCTGGGGGGAGTTGACCTCTGCAGAGCCTGTAGGACTAAGGTGAGACTTGCCGAAGATGTGGGCGCAGAGTGGAGGTGAAAAAAGGCCCAGAGGTTCCCTTCCCAGACTCAGCAAGAATCTCAGGGTGGCTAGAAAGCGCCTCCTCTGATGGTGAGGGGAGCATCCAGGAGCCAAAGTGATGGGGTCAGCGGAGTTTTAGAATCTGGCTTTCATTCTGAACCCCTGAATATCAGTGGAGTCATTTTGGAACACAGAGGAGAGGAGGGGCCAATGTTTTCTTCTAGAAATACCTGCCTGGTGGTGGCCTGGGCACTTGGTGGAAGGGGGTTGGGAGAGAGACAAGGTGGGCCAGGGAGGAGAGCCAGTGGCTGCTGTGGTTGTTCCAGTGGGAGACGGAGACCAGCCAGAGTGAGGAAAAGAGACACAGGTCTTGGGGCTTGCTGGGCCACGGACACTCTGACTGGGGCAGGCAGGCTGGGTGGAGGGAACGGGATGACGAGAAGTTGGTAGTTCAAATCCACCCCTCCCTGCTGCTTGGGAGGAAGAGGGGGCTGTGCGCTCCCATAAAGACTGACCAGCTCAGAGAACTGGAGCGGTTCTCCTCTGTCCTACTGGGCCACTTGGTTGGAATTGGCCCCATGGCAGTGGGGTTTGGGCAATGGGTAGGAGTCTGACCTGGTGGACGCTTCATCCCCAGGGTCAGGAGAAGCTGAGAGACAGAGAGACAAAGGGTTGGGGGCAGGATCCCTGGGTAAACCCTGAGACCCCTGTCAAGGTCTTAAAAGTGCTGAGCTGAGCACTTTGCTGAAGTGGGGCATTCAGGATCCCCTGGATATCAGGCTTCAAAGAACACAAATCTTATCATTATGTGCCCACCCTCCCAACATGATTGCTGAAGACAAATGGGTGCAGAGGCAGCTGATGGTGCCCAGTTTCCAAATGATAAAGTATCTGGGATCTTAAAGGCTTGAAGGTAAACAAGCAGCCATTGAGCACAGAAGCAGCAAAGGCAAAGCCCACATGGAAGAAGCACACCAGCCTGTGTGATCACGAGGTGTCGAAGGGAGCAGATATCAAGCATCAAAGAACAAGAATCACACCACTACTGATGAGGGGGAAAGCAGGGTGGGGACCCAAGACCTATTTGTGGGCAATTGGACTTGGACACCCCCTTACAATAAAGTGACCAGATTTTAACCTTGTTAAAGCAGGACACCATTGATTGGGTGGGGGGGGGGGGAGGAAGCGCAGAGGGGGCATATTTCCTTCCCATTCTCCCATTGTGCATTCTTTCCAAAACTCAGGACTTTTTTAAAAAACGCCAAAGAATATGAGAAAAATTGTTTAAAATCAGGACTGTCCCGCCAAAAGTGGGACATCTGATCACTTTACCTTACAGGGGAGTCTCAGGGAGGAGACAGGTCAGTCAAGATGCAGTGAAGTAGCGATGAAACATATAACTTTCCTCTTAATTTCTGAAGGCTCCCTCCCCCTAACTATCATGGTCCTAATTCTACCGTACAAATCCAGCTGGATGGAGGAGGTACATTGGTACAGGTGGGAACTGGAACTGTGGGAAACTTAGGACAGGTGAACCCCTCAGGACCAGTAGTGAGAGTGGGGTTACTGGATGGGTGGAAGGAGGGTAGGGTAGAGAGGGGGAGCCAATTACAAGGATCTACACATAACCTCCTATCTGGAGGACAGATATGAGAAGAGTGAGTGAGGGGAGACATCAGACAGTGTAAGCTATGACTAAACAATAATAATTTGTAAAGTACCGAGGGTTGCTGGGGGAGGGGGGGGCAGGAATGGAGGGGAAGGGGTGGGGGGGTGCTATCAGGGTCTCAAATGGAAGAGCAGATGTGTGAAGAATGATGACGGCAGCAGGCTTGTGAAGGTGCTTGGCACAGTATATGTATTTATGTATTGTGAAAAAGCGATGTATGGGGGCTGAGCCCCAGTGGCGTAAGTGCGGGACTGCAGCCCGTGGTGAGCTTGGCGGTTCAAATCCAGCGGCGGCTCTCAGGAGCGGCACTGGGTAGTGCCCACGACCACCAGAGGCAGTTATGCCCCCCCCCAAAGAAAACAAAAAAAAAGTGATGTACGAGCCCCCAATAAAATTATATTTGTATAAAGAATCCCCTGGAGTGGCAGTGGGAAATGTACCCTAATTCTCTAATCTCTGAATCTTGTCCTGGGGGGTACCTTCCCAGCATCTGCAGGCCTCTCCCTCATGAAGGAGTCCCTAGCCCCACCCAGCTTTACAGCCTTCCAAGTTCCCTGGGAGCCTGAGGGGCCTTGGGGTCAAGGCCTGGGGCCATGCCCCTTACCTGGGTCTGGGAGAGAAGGTGGAACTCAGGACTCAGACAAGTGGGAGGGGGAGAAGCCTACCACACTCCTAGCACAGAGCCTGCAGCCTGGGCCAGGAGGACCCCTCTGGGAGGGGGACAGGTGCAGCTGTCTCGATAGGGAGCTAGTTGACTTCCCCTTCTGAAGCTTCTCCTGGCCTCTGGAACTCCTGGGGCAGTTAGCTCCTTGTAGCCTCCCCCAGGGAGCTGCAGTGAGCACGTGTGTACAGTGTATTGGGGTGGGGGAGTAAAGGGATAGACGAGAAGGAGAAAAGTCCTCTCTCCTTTTCTCTCTGGAACAGAGGGTATGTTCCCACACACTCGTGAGGAAGTGGGGGTGTGAGACAGAAGGTATCCTTGAAGCTTTCCCACCCTCAGCCCTCTGGCCTCCAGTCTTCCCCCCATATGTTCGTCCAGTCACTCCCCTGTCCCCAACCTGTGCCGCCTCCTCAGTACCCTGAGCAGGAAGTCCGAATCCATAGTTGAGAGGTCTCTGTGTGCTCCTGCAGCCTCTCCCTGCGCTACCCCTCCCAGGCCTCTGTGCAAGGGTTGTCCCTGGTCTAGAACTTTCTCTTTATCCAGTCCCAAAGTCTGACCCTGGTCTAAGTCTGTCCCTTCCAACACTCAAATCCCAAAGGACATTCCTTCAGGCCACCATTTCGAGCTAGATCCGGCAGGGCATGATATATAGGCCCCGCAGTGCCTGGATCTGTGCCCAGCACTCATCAGATATTTGTAGACAGAAAGCCTTAGGAGGGGTCAAAATTGTAGCTGATTTTTCCTGCTAGTAGTTGCTTTGGGATCACTCAGATCAACCTCTTATTGTGTGTGTGTGTGTGTGTGTGTTGTGTGTGTGGCATCGCTGCCCTGATGGGAGTAGGAAGCCCAGCCTTGCTCCTGGAGAGCTGCTGCTGGATTTGAACCGCCAACCCTGTGGGCTGAAGTCCTGCACACAACCACTGCGCCACCAGGGCTCAGCCCAACCTCTTATTTTGTAGGCATAGATGGTAGAAAGGACTCGTCTATGGTCTCTGTCCCTCACACACACACACACACACACACACACACACGAGTCTGAGCAAGGAGTGCTAAGTTCTAGGCTCCTCTGCTCCTGAGATGGGAGAGCAGAGAGGTCCCTTTGGCAGTCGGGCCGATGATGGTGGCAGGCAAATGTCTGCTGGGTTGGGAACCCTCTTTCCTTGGCTGCCTCATAGTAAGTGGGGGGCTGACCACCTTCCAGAGGAGCCCACCCAGAACTCGGCAGGGGACATGTTGGAGAACTCGGGTGTTGGGGAGTCCACAGGGCAGGCCCTCGGGTAGAAGATTTACATCACCTCAAACCCTACTGGGAGCTGAGAGGGGGTGCCCTGGGGGCCAGGCGGGCACTGGGGATGCAATCACAGTCTAATAGCCTCCCAGTTTGAGATGCAATTAAGGTGAATTCCCAGTGGGCCTGGAGGCAGAAGGAAGGGCAGCTCCTTGTTTGGCGTAGGGGGTGGGGACCCACTTCTGCAGTCCTGGCTCAGTATCAGGGGATAGGGGTGAGGGTGGCCAGGAAAGGACTCCCCAGTAGAAGGAAGGTCAGGGCCATGGGTGTGCAGTGAGGCAGCCAAGCACTCCTCCCCGCAAGTGAGCCACACAGGAGGGAGTAAAGGAAGGAGCCTTAGTGGGTAAGCTTAGTGGGTTAGCACTTGGTTGCTAACCAGGGTTTGGTGATTCAAAGCCGCCAGCTGCTCTGTGGGAGAGACCTGGCAGTCGGTATCCACAAAAACTCATCTCCACGAAGCTTCGGGCACTGCTACCTGCTTATAGACCCTCTCTGAGTCAGGGGGGACTGACAGCAGTGGGTTACTGTCCCGGACTGCAGACCTGACAGTAGGGAGGGCCAAGCGAGTGACTTCAGGCCCCTAGTCTTTCTGAGGTGCCCCCTCCTTCCCTCTGAAGGACAGGTGCCACTGCCCTGAGCAGAGCTGAGAGGATTGAATGTGTGACTCATGCAGAATGCTAGTTCAGAACCTGGGCCTTTCTGGGGCTCCGGAAATCACCATCATGGGGGGGTGGGGGTGGGTGGAGAGGGACATTTAAGGAGGCAGTGTCAGCACAGACTTGCTTCTCGTTTTCAGGCATCAACCACGGCCACTGAGCCTCAGGCTCGTTGTGGGCAAACATAAGCGGTGAGGATTAAGTACAATTGACATTAGGTGCCACTGAGTTGAGTTTTTGACTCCCAGTGACCTCGTGTGACAGAGTAGATAGAGCTGCCCCCTTGGGTATTCCAGGCTTTGATCTTCATGAGAACCGATCGACAGAGCGTGCTCCTTCAGAAACACCGAGTGGAGTCGAACCGGCAACCTTTTGGCTGTCTGAGGACACTTAACCTTTATGACGCAAGGCTCCAGAAGGGAAGGTGCTCTGGGACACTGCTTCTCGCTTCTCCACAGGAGCTGCCGGCACAGAGCAGGGGCACTCCCACAGACCCAGGCGACAGTCCCCGAGATCTGCTGAGCTCACAAGGCAAGCTCCTCCTCACCCCGGGGCCTGACGCAGGGGTCCAACAAAGTCCCAACCAGTGCAGAGCTGGTCTGGAGAGCCGACTGTTTGCTGAAGCCCCTCTTCCTCCCCCTCTGCCCCCACCGCGCCCTCTGCAGCAGGAGAGGCTGAGGATACCCTGATCGGAAGCTTGGTGCTCTCAAAGCTACAGCCCCAGACCGGAGTCAGCTCTCAGGGCAGGGGAGCGGCCAGGGTCCATGGATACCCCTTTGAATTGGCCTTTGTTGACACCATCTCCATTATGCTTCACCCAATTCCTGTGGGGAGGTATCGTTTCAGGCTGACAGGGGTGACGCAAGCTAGCCATTGGTAGCCCAGGGACTTGACCTTAGGGCTGGCCCACAGCGTGGCCTCTGAAGGGTGAGGCACAATGTTGGAGGGGCAGGAGAAGCTAAGGAATAAGCCCCCTCTTCCCTTGGGGTTTCTCACCTCCTCCCACCTGGAGGCCAGGAACATACAATCTAGCAGGCTTAAGGGGCGGGGTGGGGTGGGAAGACGGGGCAGGACACTACACTCAAGTGCACTGGGCCACAGGACCTTTGGGGATAGACCAGGCTGGGGTGACCAGAGCCCTACCTGTCTCCTTACCCCCAGGTCTTCAAAGAGGTGCAGCCCAAGCCTGCAGAGGTGGCTGCTCTTGGGGGCAAATAGAAACCTGCATTTTCTGGGCTCCCGATGACTCAGCACAGCTGGCCCAAGTTAGTCCCTCCTGGGTGGGGTGCGGGCAGCAGATGAGGCAGGGTTGGTGGTCCCTAGCGCCCCAAATGTAGCGCTTCAGTAAAGAGGTCCTAGCCACGTCTGTCTTCCTCTGCCAGCCCAACCAAGCACCGGCTCTGCTCGGAAAGAGGCTGCCATGTTCTGCCCAGGGAAGAGCCCCCAGAGCTCCAGCAACCGCGGTGTGGCAGGCCCCCCGCCCCCGCCCCGCCATGGCCGCCTGGACCCTAGTTTCCTTATCTGTCAAACGGGGATAATAGAGCCCCTTTGCCAAGATTTAATAAAGAACACTTGCAAGGAAAGCACAGGCATTTATTCTGCAAACCTTTGTTTCCTTTGCCCCCACTCCAGCCTCTAGCCTCTGGCAACTGAAATCCCCCCTCCCCTGCGCTCTCTCCTCCCTCTCCTCCTCCTCCTCCCCACCGCACCGCCTTCCCCAGCTCTGCTTTAAAATGCACCGGCAGGGAGAAAGGAACGGTTATTAAGGGCACCTGAGAGGAGGCACGTGCAAGCCCTGACTTCCACAGCTGTATGGATGAAATGATTACGTTTTCCCTGTTATTGAGTTACTGACACCGGAGAAAAGCGGGGCTGGCAGGACCTGGGAAAGGAGGCGCTGGCCCCACTCCCTGCCTTTAAAAAGCAAACAAGCCTGGGAGAGTGGCTGGCTCAAGGTCAACCAGTCAGGACTCCAATCCAGTTTGTTGTGGTTTTGCTTTAGGACCCGGGAGGGGCCCAGGATGCTCTGGGAGGGGACAGCCCTGCAGCTGTAACTCTAGGGTGGAGGGAACTCACAGCGCCACGCCCCAGGTGGGCGGGGGAATCTTAGGAATCCACAATGGGCGGAGCTTCTGGCCCCGCCCCATGCGACTTTCCTCTAGGGCACCCCACTCCCATTGACCAAAGCTAAGACCTTGATCTCTGCCTTGTGGCGAGCACCTCAGCGCCACCAGAATGGCCAGTGGTCCATCTCAGGTGTGGGACGTGTCATGCGAGGTGACCAGTGACCCTGTCAGGGGCCCCCCATTCCTGCGACACAGGCTACAGGCTGTCACGTGTGTCACAGCCACTGAGGTCCCTGGGGTTAGTTTGGTGTTCACCCTCCACGGGTTTCAGGGAGTGCGGTCAGCTCTCTCTGAACACCCACACAGATGTCACGAGTTGGGCAAGGAGGCCCTGCTGCTCTTGACCAGTCTCTTGGCACGTGAACCAGTGCCTGACACACAGTCTCACTGCCATGAAATCAATGCCAACCGGTAGCGAGCCTGGAGGACAGCGTAGCACCGCCCTTGTGAGTTTCCAAGACTTCTTTACAAGTATAGATTGGAGTCTTTCTCCCACGGAGCAGCTGGAGATTTCCCACTGCTGACCTTTCCAGTGGTCATGCATAACTACTACACTACCGGGGGCTTCTGAGCACACAGTAGGCCTCCATAAATATCTATCAAATGAATGATGGATGAATGAAGGAGGTGGCAGGAAGGCAAAGGTGCGCCCCCAGAGACAGAATGGCGCCTCTAAGACTGTGGTGGCCATCACAAGAGCCTTCTCCAAGTGTGCTAGTCTGGGTTGCCTAGAGAAACAAGTTCATAGATACTTACGTGTGCGTGACAGAGAACTTTATATCAAAGAGTAATTGTATATTAAGAAAACAGCCAAGGGCTGAGCCCCGGTGGCGTAGTGGTTGTGCGGGGGACTGCGGCAATTCCAGCAGTGGGGCTGGGCCTCCTACTCCCACCACCGGAGAGCAGTGATGCCAAAAAAAAAAAAAAAAGAAGAAAGAAAGAAAACAGCCAAATCCAGGTCAAGTCCATACGTCTGCTATTAGCCCATGTCTGATACCAATCTACCAGTCTATACCAATGACACCCTATGAAGAGCAGGAAGATCGCAGGTCAGTGGGTGGAAAGTCTTGCAGATGCAGCGGCGCTAGGGGCTCCACCAACTCCAGGGCTTTGTGGTTCCATCAGGGGTTTCCATGTGGCTTGTCGGCAGGAAGACAAGCAGAGTGTCTTACCTCCAGAGAGGACGACCAGAGTTCCCAGAACCCTCAGGAGAAGGCCAAGCCCACACAAAGGCCTCATTGACGATGACCTGATGGACAGGCTAGACTCCACCCCTTCACAAGTTGACAGGAGATTATGTAACTGCCACACCCAGCCTAGGTTCCCATGTCACCGCCTTGGTCCCTGGGCCCAATAGCAGCTGTGGGGGTGGGGGATAGTATTCACCTGGAAAGGGGGCTGGAGCTGCTGGGAGGAGAGGGAAGAGATTAGACAGCACATGAGGTTGGAGGAAGAGAGAGGGAAAGAGGCTGAATGGCTTCTGAGCTTTGTGAAGGGGTAGAGGGGTTGTAAGGCTGGGGCGGGGGGTGGTGGGGAGAGTGTCTGAGACACACTTGCTCAGGCCTGGAGGGCTCTTCGGGCAAAGGCCACCTCTACTTCTCCAAAGCAGGCAGAGCTCAGCTCTGGCTGCTCAGGATGCTGTTGCCATGGAGATGCCAAGGTGCTTCAGAGAGGATTAGAGGCACTGGGCGTGGCCTGCCCCAGCACAGTTCGAAATCTGAGATGGGGAGGAGACATGGTTGGGCAGCACAGGGGGTTGATGGGACTTCCTCAGGCCCAGCCCTCACCGACATGTGCCAAGGAGTAGCCGGTGGCTTTGAAGTCGCCACCTGGGCCTGAATCCCAGTAGTGGGTTGGACAAGTGATGTCATCTCTCTGAGCCTCAGCTCCCTCATCTGTCAAAAGGGGTTGCTGATGCTGTCATGGCGTGGTTGCTCCTTTCACAGGCGCTCCTGCAGGGGAAGCACAGGGCTGGTGCCAAGGGCCCGCCCAGTAAGTGGTAACTATTATTCCGGTAATTGGTGTTAGGGTTGGGGCGCTACAAGAGTCTGCCCTGGAGGCAGCAGCTCCCTGCCCTCCTGCCTGCTCTGGGACTCCTGGGAAAGGCTGGAGAGAGGCCTGACTCTGCCTCCACAGATGGAGGGAATGATCAAGAGTCAGGAGTTATGTCATCCTTTGAACATGGGCCTGGAAGCTGTGCCGCAGGCGCATCTGAAAAATAAATAATAACAATGTGAATAATTCACGGAATCCGTGTGAATAATTCACCACGGCCTCCCAAGCACCAGCCGTTTAGTCACCGCAGACCCAGCCCTCGTCCTGTCTGCCTCTGGCGGCCCCACTGGCCTTGGGGAGTGTGGCCTGGCTGCTGGGGCAGGAGGTGGAGGGCACGTGGGGACGTTTGGAGGCTGCAGGGTCATGGGAAGCAGCTGGCAGCCCTGGGAGGGGGCAGTACAGGGAGGGGAACCGATGATCTCTCTGGGTTCTAATGAGACTCAGGGGCTGAAGA
This sequence comes from Nesogale talazaci, assembly GCA_004026705.1. NCBI lineage: Eukaryota > Metazoa > Chordata > Mammalia > Afrosoricida > Tenrecidae > Nesogale > Nesogale talazaci. Next base: position 6,169 of record PVJH01037992.1, on the reverse strand, counting down.
GACCCCAGGACACTCCACTGGGGTGCCAGAGCCAGGGCCACCCTGCAGCTAGCCACCTCACGTCACCTTCCTCTCTGGGGTGCCCCTACATCAGAATCGATTAGATGGCAGAGTTTTGATTTTTGGAGAGCAAGGGGTGAGGAGTACTTGGAGTGGTACAAACTCCAAGGCAGCCCCAATTACACAGAGACCCCAAACCGCAAAGCCTTGCCTTGAAGTCAGTCCCGCGAGGCTCACGCAGACATCTCCGCGCAAGGCAGGGCTTATGTTATATGTCTGGGCTCCAGACTCAAGGCAGAGCCCAGTTCAAGCCTCTGGCGCCTGCGTGATCTCCTCAAAGGGCGCAAGCCTTCCAGGTCTCCATTGCCTTGTCTGTAAAATGGGGATTGCAAACACCTACCTCATCCCGTTATTATTGGTCTGCCGTTGAAATGATGTCATGAGCATAAATGGCTTAGTGCGATGCCTGGCACATAGTAAGTGCTAAAAAGCTGTTGCTGCTATAGATATTCATTATCTTTCCAAAGATAGCATGTTGGGGACTCGGGGTAGGAAGAGGGCTGATCAGATGTTGCAGGTGTTCGTATAAAACATGATCTGTAAGCCCAAGCGATGGATAGCCGCCCAGAGGAGAGCTGCTGGGAGTGCATGGGGTGGTGGCCAACCAAGAGCTTCCAAGCAGAGCCTCCCCTCCCAGTCAGTCCCACGGAGGATCCTGTTGACACCACCCCCTGTGCACTGGCCATCAAGGATGGTGATTTTCTTAGCGACCGGTTTGCTTTTGGATTAGCTGTCTTCCCCACTAGGCAGCAAGCTCCCTGAGGACAGGGACCTCATCGGTCTGCCTCACCATTCTATCACCACTTCCTAGAAGGCTGCTTGGCACATAGCAGATGCTGCTCATTGGTGGGGCAAGGTTTCAGAAGAGACAGGAGCCCGGAATTCTGCAGGCAGGCCCAGAGCCCTCACTGGGGTGCATCAGGAGGCACGTGGGGTCAGCAGCTGGGTGCGCACCTCTAGAGGAGGGGCGGGTGATCCTGGGGGTAGCCGTGTACCCGTAGGCTGGCTGCAGGAGATGCTGCTTGAGGGGGCGGGGGTTATAGCCCCCTCGTGTCCCACCTCCCAGGTACACTCTCCCGCAACCAATATTATAAGGGAAGCTTAATGGTGGCACAGGCTCACTGCGCCCTCCTCGGTAATGATTTAATCGCTTGTTTAGAATTTCCTGTGGCATTAATGATTATCCCCCAGAACAGGGGGAATAATTGGCTGTGTTCTCACCGTGAGCAAGCTCCCTGTTAGCGGGGAACTAAGCCTGCTCTTCTGTAATCTTCCTCTCTCACCTGCCTGCCACTCACTCGTGGGGCGATGGAGATAGATGAGCTCCTGTGTGCAGGCGAGCTGGGAAGACACCTGGAGGCTGCTGGGGAGGGGTGGGGGGGAGCTAGAGACATAGAGACCCAGAAATGCTGAGAGTCAGGGAGAAGGGGCAGGAGTCTGGGAATCTGGGTTCTGAACCCCGACTAACCCTCAAACTCAGCTCTGAGCTTTCAGCTCTCCCCAGGAGCCTCAGGCCTATTGCTATTTGGTGGACTCTTCCCAAATGTGTGTGTGTGTGTGTGTGTGTGTGTGTGTACACGCACACACCCATGCACAGGTACATCGCCAGTGCCATGGTTCTCCAAGGGTCATCCCTGGATCACCAGCACCAGCACCATTTCTGTAAAATGCACATTCTTAGGTCCCACCCACCAGTGTGAAGCCAGGCACTCCGTTTTAATAAGCCTTCTAGGTTCCGACTCCAGAGAAGCCCTCTTCTACTGGATCTAGTGTCTGCTTCATGTGTGATGTGGACATGCCCACCATTCCCCCCCGAAGGGTGTCTGCACAACCATGTGTGGCTCTATCCCCAACCAGGAAGCTGGGGGTGGGGGTGGGGCAAAGGGAGCTAACAGGAGTCAGCCCCCAGCCCCCAGCACAGGGGGTCCCAGAGCCAGCAGCTGCCCATGGAGAGGGACTCAGGACTAACTACCCCACCTTAGCCACTTGCCCTGGGAGTGGCCACAGGAGGTAAGTAGGTTTGGGGCAGAATCTCCCCAGAGTTGCTGACCTGGCCACCCCCCTCAAAGGGCTTCAGAGGAGTGGCCTCTGAACTCCCTAGCCCAGGGATCTGGAGGCCTCCCTCCAACGACCCTGCCACTGCCTCTCAGAGCCGCTGCCACTGAGCTGTGAGGAAGTGAGTTTTCAGGGATTAAGCAATTTAATGAAGACTGTGCAGGGCTGAAGGAAAATGAATTATCGGCCGAGAGCACAGCAGCACCCACGGCAGCTGCGGCACGACCAGGGGGTGGGGGGTGGGGGCGGCAACCCAGAGGCACAGAGCTGAGGGTACCACCCTGAGGGGCACAGGGAGAGGGTACAGGCTGGGGAGAGAGGGAGTCTGAGGAGGGAGAAGGGAGGAGGAGGAGGAATTGGCAAGCCTAGAGGGAGCAGTGTGGAAAGGTGAATAGACTGGGAGAAGGAATGGAGGAAGGCAGATAGGAGGAGGAGAAGGCGGTGCCTTGGATGGAAGGGGAGGTACAGGGAGGTGAGAGGTCAAGGCAGCAGTGGTGTTCCAGAAGGGGTCTACTGGGGGCTTTCCTAGGAGAGAAGTCACAAGTGAGTGGGTGGTGCTGATGCCCAGGGAGGAGGGGGGTGGGGGTGGGGCTTGAGGGGGAAGGGCGGTGGGCTTGAAATTCACAGTGAACCTGAAGCAGACTGAGAAAGTGAGTGGCTTGTTGAATTTCGTATTTAGCAAGACAAATAAATGGAAGAAGTATGAATAATTAGGAAGTAATGAAGACCTTGCAAAAATAGCTTTTTCTTAACAAGGGGGGGAGGGGGAGTAGCAAAGAACATACCTGTATTCAGAAAACCGGAACATATGCAAATTGCCCATCCTGGCAGGTGAGAGAGTTAGCAAGCCAAGAGCCCCTCCCGGGCCATCTGGGAGCCCAGGCAGCCCAACCCAGCCCCCCACAAGCATGACTTCTTGTGCTTCCCAGCCCACGGCGCTCCCTCCCCTGGCGCCCGAGGTGCCCACTCAGGAAGACCCTGGCAGTCTCCAGCCATGATGCTGACCTCCGGTGTCTAGGCCCGAAGCCCCAGCATCCCTCACTCCCTTTAGTTACCGCTGGGGACCTGTCATCCATTAATTATGCGCAAACCTTTCTGAACTCCTTTCTATTTTCAGCTTGTGAAGACCCCTTGGGGGTAACACATTCCAGAAGTTGGACTGCAGCTGTGTAAAGCAGGACTTCCCTTGAAAAATCCTAAATTTAGTAACTTCGGAAGGAAACACCTTGTTCGGGGCCAATAGTTCCTTCTCAGTAGTGTGGGAGGTTTAGGTCTGCAGCCCCATTCCCATCCCCAATCCCCCCGGACCCCTCCCATCTTTCCAACTCTGCTGAGTGTGGGGGTCATTCAGATTAAGGTCCAAATAGGGACTCTGCTTACCTCTTAGCTGTGTGACCTTGGGCCGGTGACTTACCTTTCTGGTCTCCAGTGTTCCCACTGGGGGGGGGGGGGGGACAGAACAAGAAGAAGAGATGGCCACAGGGCCTCTTTGAAGGTCTGTGGTGCAAAGGCAGAGGATGATCACACGTGGATCGCCTCCACTACTGGTTCTCTGCCCAGGCTGAGTCCAGGCTCTGCTGGGCACCAGCTCTCGCCCAAAGACCGTTCTAGGTGCTGGTGGTCCAGGAAAGACCCCAGCACGACACGACAGGGACGTCTCTCAGATGACCCAAGCCAGGGAACCCATTCACGGCCCAGTTCCCCAGGTGATAGGTACTGTGTTGGTAGGGGGACATCAAGTTCCATGTCCGAGTGATCCCATGTGACCAGGTGTGGCTGTCCCACAGGGCTTCCTGGCCGGGGGTCTATAGGAGTGGTTTGTCATCTCTCTCACCCATGCAGTCGCTGGGATGTTTGGAAGCACAGCAGTGAGCACTTAACCATTGAGTTCGCTGCGCTCCAGGATAGGTGCTGCAGGATGAGACGTCGGGATGGATGGCTACTCTCTGTGATGATGTCTAGGGGCTCAGACAGAGAAGCAGCCAGATAAGCGCAGCTCTGAGAGAGGACATTTTGTTCTTAGTCTCAGGATTTGTAAGTGGTCCAAGGCCACAGTTTCTCTATCCTGTCAGGTTTTCTAGCCTGTGAACCCCTAATCCTTCTGCTCCCTCTCCGAGGCCCCTTCTTGTCTGCGGATGGGTCCCAGGTGTGAACCAGTGGTGGAAGGGAGTGGGAGTGGGAGTGAGAGCGTGGCTCTTCCCACCGGGACCTCCCTGGCCCTCTCCCGCCCCCGCCCTGCCCTCAGCTGGCTGCCCAGGGTGATGGATGCTTCCTTCCCAGGGCTGAGTCATGTGTTGCCTCTTGCAAGCTCTGGGCTACAGAGCTAACGCAGGCCAGCCAGGCTCCCCGCTCCACTCCTGGCCCCACGGGATGGCAGATTTATAGGGGGTTCCCCTGGAGACCTTGGTGTACATTCCCATTCACTCTGGCTCTGAGACTGCCTGGAAGGGACCCTGCTCAGAGGCACATTCTGGGATGCACAGACCAGGAAACTGAGACCCGGAGTGGGGAGGGGTCTCTAAGGTTGTGTCACCGGGCATTGAGGGGTGGGAAGTGGGGGCGGGGGGGGGGGGTTGTTGAGACCAGATCTCTGGACTCTGTATCCAGTATCCATTTTCCTGCCAGGCTAGGCAAGATTTCCGGCTTTGTCTGATCTTAGCTTCTTGAATTCCAGAGCACACGGCTGTTCAGCCTTCCTGGCAGGTGCCCCTAGCCTTTTACTCTGCGCCTGTGGCCTCGCAGTGGCTGTGAAACGGATGGCCACCCTGTGGTGTGAACGGTAAGGGCTCCACGACTGGCCGAAAGACTGGGGTTTGAAGCTACCCGATGTGCCTCAGAAGGCTTGCCTGGCAACAGGCTCTGGGCCTGGTTAGTAGTGAATTCTTTTTTTTTCTCTTTCTTCTTTTTTTTTGGGGGGGGGGGCATCACTGCCCTCTGGTGGTCATGGGAGCATGCTCCTGAGAGCTGCTGCTGGATTTGAACCACCAAGCCAGTGGGCCACAGTCTCGCACTCAACCACTACGTCACCGGGGCTCAGCCCCCGGTTATGAACTCTTAGGAGTGCCTTGTGGTGAAGGGTTTTGATGCTAACCCCAGGGTTTAGCAGCAGAGTGTGGTTTTTTTGGTGGTCCTCAAATGTCAGTGAGCCTCAGAATTGCCTGTGGCTTTACCCCTGGAGTGGGGTCTCACCATATCCACAGCTAACAAAGCCCAGCTGGTGTGGCCGGCCTGAGGGCCATCCTCTGAGAGCCCACAACCGCTTTGGTAGTTCTGTCTGTCGTGAGGATGAGAGGGGCAGCTCGTGACATGTGGCTTGCTGGATCTGCTTGTCCTAAAGTCCCAATCCTTTTTTCCACTGGGAGGCCAGAGTCCTCTTTTCAGAATGCAAATCTGATCATGTGACTTAAACTCCTTTGGGGGACCCCAGATAAAGAGGAAATACCGTGATGTCTAGCCTCTGCTCCCCTCACTTCATATCACATGGCTGCCTGTCTCCTTCAGTGCCGCTCAGGGGCCACAGGACCTCTGCACATGCTGTTCCACTGCCTGAGGAGCCAGGTGTGTGGTTGGGCAAGCATGGGACTGTCAATTGCCAGGTTGTCAGTTCGAACCCACCAGCCGCTCCGCTGGATCCTGATGAGGCGCTCTCCTCCTGCGAAGATTTACTGCCTTTGGAGAAGCAGAAAGGAAGTGGCCACGTGGAGGCAGAGGCACGAAGGGGAGTGATGCAGCTGTAAGCCCAGGAACACCAACGGTGCCGGGAGCTTCCACGGGCTCGGAAGGGCCAAGGAAGGGCTCACCCCTGGAGCTTCATGGGAGCATGGGCCCTTGGCACTCGGGGTTCTGATTTCCAGACTCTAGAGCTGTGAGAAAATAAACTTCTGGGCTCTGCCATCCACCTGGCTGTACCTCTCCCTCTCCGCCTCCCTCTCTCTTTTTCCCTCTCTCTCTCTCCTACTAACCCCCCCCCAAAAAAGAGATTAAAATAAATAAATAAATAAATAAATAAACTTCTGTTGTCCTAAATGGCCCCGCTTGTGGTCATTTGTTAGGG
>PVJH01037991.1:0-17510 GCA_004026705.1 Nesogale talazaci | reverse complement strand
CACACTGGGACTGATAAGAGTTCATGACACACAGAATCTAGCTCAGGTAAGCACCTCAGGAAAAGAAATAGGAGTAGGAACTCCAGGAGGGTATGGAGAAGGTAGGCGGAGGAGGGGAGGAAGGAGAATTGATTGCAGTGATCAATGTGGTGCCCACCACACCAATGATGAACAACAGTAACAATGGTTAGGAAGAGAAACAACAATCAGTGTAAGGTAAGAAACTATAAGAATTTATGATTTATCAAGGAGTTATGAAGGTGGGATGGGGAATGAGGAGGGTGGGAAAAAAAGAGGAGCTGATATCAAGGGCTGAAATAGAAAGCAAATGTTTAGAAAATTATGATGGCAACATCAGGACAACTAGGCCTGAAAAAATTGATGTATGGAATGTTGTAAGATCTTTAAGAGCCCCAATAAAATGATTTTAAATAAGTAAATATTAAATGCCAAGTTTTAAAGGAATATCAATATTTTATTATTAATACAGGATCTTAAGAAAAGTTTTATCTTAGGGATTCATTCTAGTATGCCCCTTATAATTATAAGGGGCCTTGCTATGAGTCAAAATATATTAGAGGATATTGGATTTAATTGCATCAGGCTGAATGTCAAAAGCTTTTTGTATTCAGTGATTTATTTTTTGTGTCACTCTCTGTTTTACTGATTTCTTACCATGGAAATCTTTAAGGAGCAGCAAATGACACATACAAATAAAGCAATCACGCTACAAGCATGATGCTAGCATAGCCTAGCTACAATGAGCTGGTGAGGTTTGGCACTAACCGACAATACCTTGTTTATCTGGGTCTTGCAAATTTTTCACTTTGAAAAAGTTGTGATGCTGTGAATTGTTTAATATAACTCATCCAGCCCATCTATTTAATTGCCATTACATGACTTCAGAGGCTTATGAAAATCAACTCTCAGGAAATTCTCAGAAAAGTAAGTTTTGATGCACAGTGAACCTGCAGGACAAAGCAAACTGAGCCCATGGGTGTCCAGAATCATCACTGTTTACAGGATTAGAAAGCTTTACCTTTCTCCTGTGGAGCGATCCTTGGATTTGAAGCACTGATCTTGGAGGCAGCCCCATTGTTAACCCACTGGCTAATAGCACCAGAGTCATGCATGGAAATTGGGGGATTGTAAATGAGAATGATGATTAAAACTAGAATACTTGAGTTGAAATTTTACATGATTTGTCGTTTCCCATGCCAACACCACGGGCAGGGAATTCTCCTTGTGTCTTTCCAAAATAATTGTCAGGAATTGACCACACCATTTGAGATTCCGGTGTGAGGAAAATCTCCGGTTCAAGAAAACAGATGTAAGCAAAGAGCGGTGATTGCAGTATGAGCAAGAGTCACAGTCAGCCGGGAGTTTTCTGAACCAACACAATCACAACGCTGCACATTCGCGCTGATGATCATGTTCGTTGGGTCATTTATCGACGGTGCTAAAAGAGTGTTTGCTGTTGATGCTCTGTGGGATCAAGGTAAAGGCCGAAGGGTTATGTGGTTGATTACCAAGAACCAGTGGAAGGGGCACCATTGGACATAGCTGAGAGGGGCACTACAACCAGAATAACTATGTTCTATTTCTGGTCCTCAACAATTTTGTAACTCCCCCAGGATACAGTATGATAGCGAATAGTTCTTGTAAAGCCTGTGGTGACTTGCATGTTACTGTGACCTTAAAACTACGTCACTGGCATTTCAAAGACCTGGAGGGTTATTCTATGTGAGCAGGCTTCAGCAATGACCACACTAACAGATTTTGAAGAAAGAATTGGCTATTTTATTCAGAGGAAGTAGCTACTGACAACTTTATGGATAACATCATGCTTTTTTTCAGTTACTGAAAACCTAACGAACAGAAACAAAACATTTTTAGAGTTAGTGTCAGAAGATGAGCCATTCAGGCTGAAAGAGATGTGAAATATAACTGAAGAAGTGCTGCACCTGCAAAGTTGAGTCAACCGTAATGACATAAATAGAGGTAGGACTGCAGGAATAAAACATTTGGAACTTCCATTTGCTGATGGGAAGAGATGATTCAAATGAGAAGAAAGATTCAAACATCAATTAATGATCAGCTATTGGAATGTATGCAGTGTGACAATTTGAAAATAGAAATTCATGTAAAATGAAATTCAATATACATAGATTGGTATTGTAGGTGTCAGTGAGCTGAATGGACACATCAGTCATTTTGAATGAGAAAATCATGAGGCTCACACTGCTGGGAATACATAATCAAGAGGAATGACATTGAATTTATCGACATAGCATTTATCGTCAAAATAAAAATTTCAAGATCTATCTTGGCACACAATACTATATGGAATATGATAATGTTTATTCAAATAAAAAGAAATGCAATCAATACAATTATCATTCAAATATATTCAGTAACCCTTAATGCTAGTGATATATTACTATGTCTTCAGTCTGGAAATACTACACCTTCAGTCTGAAATTGGTCAAAACAGCAATCAAAATTCATTCATTATTATTGGCAACAGGAATTTAAAAATTGGAAACAAAGAAAAAGGAATAATAGTTGAAAAATGTGGCGTTGGTGATACAAACAAACCTGGATATGGCAGGATATAATTCTGCGAGATTAGCAAATTGTTCATAATGTATATCTTTTTTCAGCCACATAAAAGGCAACTATATGAAGAGGTTTCTCCAAATGGAATTCACAGAATTCAAATTGAGAGCATCTGTGGGAAGAGATGGTGGAGAAGCTCAATATCAGTGGCTAAAACTAGGCCAGGTGAGGAATGTGGACAGTTGAAATCAATGCAATTGAATTATAATTTTGGAGACATGTACAAAACAAAAAGCAAATGCATTTGCCCTGAAAGGAAGACAGCCACAAAGCTTCTTAGAGCCAAGTATGGAGAGACTTGGCTTTGCCTACTTTGGGTATGTTGTCTGGAGACAATATTCCCTGGAGAAAGACATCATGCTTGGTAAAGAAGGTGTGTGTGTGTGTGTGTGTGTGTGTGTGTGTGTGTGTGTGTGTGTGTTTGCAAGGGGGATGGGACAGTGAGAATGGAGAAATGTCCTCCAGGAGATGGATTGGCAGACGGCTGCAAAAATGTGTTCAGACATTGGGAAAATAGGAGAATATAAAAGGGCCAGTCAGTGACTCACTCTGTTGTGCACCAGACTGCTATTGATCAAAAGCCTTCTCATTTTACTTAAAGGAGATTAAACTGTGGTCAGGGTCATCAGACTAGTAAGGGACATATTTAGAGACTATCCTCAAACCATGGGTTTCTAAAGTATACATTATTAGGCTCAAACCTGTCATTGTGCTAAATACAACACTTTTTGCGGATACATACATGCTAGCCTATATTTTATACATTAGACCTTACTTAACTTCTTTTCTTTCAGTGAGTATCTGCACTTTACAAAACAAGTTTTTATATTCTCAAATTGCAATAGTATCACTTTGCAAGGGCAAATGATGTAGGTGGATTTAGTCCTTTGATCAAGCTTTTGTTTTTCAAGAAATTTCCTGTCTCCTGCATTTTGGCTTCTGCAGAAGCATAGTAATTATTCACCATTAAAACAATACACATCATACATCCATAATTATTGCATTTTTTCTTAGCCTTTTGCTTCATATCAACAGGCTGCTTTGCAAATCCCTGCTATTTAATGGAAAATACTAAATATATGTATTCCTTTTCTTGCTGTGACTTTTGCCAGCAGACAACAAAATGTCACATGTGCTAATATATAAATAGAATGTTGTCTACATTTATAAGCTGGTATTCTAGACCTTTAGTATTAGTTATTCAATAAGCAATTCACAGAGTGTCTGAAAATAGAATGCCAAAAAGTAAACCAGCTAGCCCAGTAGCACCATTATTCTAAGGAATGCCTAAATGCATGCACCAGTAGGAAACATGGTCTAATAAAATTGTACGTGTTCTAAAACACTTAATTTAATTAGCTATTGAAAGCCAATTTTGTCTTGTTATTAGGACAAGGTATCCATTAAGATAAGACACTGTTTTAATAGGGTAAATTTTTGAAGGATGATAGCAGTGAAATTTTAATAAAATTGATAGTCCATTGATCAAAAGAAATCATATCTCAATACCAGTATTAAAATCAAGTCCTCAAGAGGATTAGATTGGAGTCCAATGACCTGTAGATAGGTGTGAGTGAAAAAAAGAGTTTGAGGTGTGAACAATAGCAAGGATTATCGAACACATGAATCAGAAGACACCCGCATCACATTGCCTGTAGTGATACATCCACAAGCCAAGCAATGAGAGCAGTCCGCAGACATCGGAAAAAGTTAAGAGTTCAAGACTCTTCTGGAGAAAGTCTAGGGAGAATTGCTCTGCCTGAATCTTGGGTTCAGATTAGTGTCACTGACTTCAAACATAAGCTTCCTGAATTGGAAAAGAATACATCTGCTTGGTATGAGCCACTAAGTCTGTGATAGTCTGTTACAGCCCCCACGTGGAATAATTTAATACATAAGATGCTGTTCTGTTATCTGAATTGCCTCATCATTCCCTTACCAAATTTGATAAGCTATATCAAATTTGAATGATGTTGTATTGAGGACTATGTTTAATTTTGTTAATTACCCATTAAAGCTTCATCAGTAAAATTAAGTGTTTATCTGAGCAGAGTGTCTCATATTGTAAGATGAAATCCAGCATCAAATTTAAAGTGTATGGAGATAGAGTAGGTAAAGGGCAGAAATATGAACTCTGGAGGCACAGTCTTTAAGTGATGAACCGCTAGCGGGATGCTTGGTGGTTTGAACACATCCAAAGACAGCTCCTCAGTATAAAGGACTTGGTGACCCACTTCCTAGATCAAAGCATGGAAAACACAGTGGTCAAGTCCGGTTCTGCATAGTGAAATTGCTATGGGTAGAAAATCCACTCAATGACATCTAAAACAAAAACAAAAATAAGCTAAAATTAAAGGACAGGACAGACAAGGAAGTTATTTTAGTGTTGACTAGCCAACCAGCCGACCTCATAAGTACCTGTAGATGTGAAATCCACTTTTCCTGGGCTCCCGTAGAGCTCTAATGTGAGGTAAATCTCTTACAACATACAAGCAGAGCCACGTTTCCATCTTCACTCCTGCTTTGTCTTCGGAATCTCCTCTCTCCATAACAGACAGATCTGCAAGCCTGATGACCTTAGTTTTCAGGATTTGACTAGGAAATCCTGACAGTTCTCTTTTCAACTGTCTTTTAGACATAAAGTGACCCTGAAGATCGTCAATCTCATGGTTAGGCTTCTTTCAATTGGGCAGGTCGGGTCGTCATTTACTGTCATAATTTATCTGACTGTACTTTTACATGCAAAAAGATATAGATTAGACATGTTTTCATAAATCCTGGACCCCCCTCACACATGAGGTGCTGATGCATGCTGTACACCTTACACTTTATCTAAGGGCACATTAAATATTAAGTATTGTTATATTAATTAACAATAACTACATTTTATGATGGTAATGACAACACGAATAATAGTGAGGATCATGCTGATAACCGTGTATTTGTGTAGTCCTAGGGAATCATTTAATGAAAACAGTTTAAAATTGCATACTTCCCTGTAGCTCTAAGCCAAAGGTTCTCATCCTGTGGGTCACGGCCCCTTTGGGAGTCAAATGACCCTTTCATAGGGGTTTCTCTATTCATACCATTAGCAAAATTATAATTATGAAGTAGCAAAAAAAATGATTTTATGGATAGGGTGTCACCATCCATGAGGAAATGTATCAATGGGCAGTGGCATTAGGAGAAGCTGAAAACCCCTGCTTGAACTAATATCCAACCCATTATTTGTAACCAATTTTTCTATTATGTTGGTGTAGCTAAAATGAATTAATCACTTGCAATTTACTTTACAGCTTATATTTAGCAATTTTAAAAGTATATTTAAAAATTACCCTTTTCAATCTCCTCAGCAAGTCATCCATACCATCCAACTTCACATGGATTGTCTAGCCTTATTTCCCAAACAAATCATAAGCAATATTGTGCTATTTTCTCAAGAAATGTTTATGACATAGCTCCATATTTTATAAAGTTACTTTCTCTATACTTGGACATACTGGCACCTTTGTTTTTCATCAAATTGTTATTGATCTCAACTGGAAGAGCATTACCCTTCTGTATACTGTTTTCCACTCTCTGGAGCAAGTTATTCACACCACATGCTATTGGTCCTCTGCTTCTGTAGAGCTTCATTGCAGGATTTGTTATGTGACAGAGCCATGTATTTCAGAGTCTGCCTCAGTGACAAAAGCTGCTCAAGGAAAAATATCTTTGATTAAATGGTGGTGTTACTATGTTTCTTTTTCTCCCCAATATAGTTATTAAAACCAGATTTTAAAAGCTTCACTATGTGCACACATGCCAGAAAGATGATCTGAAATGGAAGTTACAATATTGTGTCAATAATTTTAGTTCATAGTCATAACACAGACACCCCAAATCTCATAAAGCAGAAGGTGATCAAAGTACTACCTCATAAAATGTCAACTGGTACTCTTGGTTAGGGGCAATGTTCAATCTGTGAATAAGTGGTAGCTTGATTACACCTTCTTAGGGGTGTGGCTTTTTGTATTTGAGCAAGAGTGAGCAGAGCTAATTATATCACCTTGTTCTTTATCACATCACCTTGCTCCCTGCTATAACTGCATTGGGATTCTGTTCCTGTCTTCAGGAGTAACTCCATGTGGGCCTCCCAAACCTGAGTGCTTGCAGAACTCCTGTAATGCCTCCACTTATCTTGGATGGCAATGGCCATCCACTCACCAACCTATGACCTCCCTGTTTCTCGCTTCATGTCTTGGCATCATTGGCCTGCAGCTGCATGAATTGACAGAGAGCCCTCCTTCCATGGAACTTAGGGACTTAAGTCGAACTGGGCTGGGGTGACCTCTTCATATAAAGTTACTTCTGTGTTTCACTGCTTAGGTTTTCTGGACAACCCAGTCTAGCATGGTCAACAAATACAAAGTCAGTTTATTTTTAACATAGCTGGTAGCCAGCAACACAGTACCCACTAACATTTAATGTATTCTGAACAGCAATCAACAACAGTACAGTATATTTTCATGTTTTCATGGATGCCATTTTTATTTAATTGACATCAGAATCATCAAGAAAGAAATACCTGGCTACCTGCTTCCATGAAGGTTTCAGTCAACACCCACTCAGTACTTGTTCTCATGAGGAGATCACTAAAAATATGGTTGCCAGAGCACACTGTGGCGAAGAAATCAGAGGAAGCCTGGGTAACAGAGAACAAAAAAGAGAACAACAACAAAGAAACATCTAGAGTCGTAAAGGCTCGTCTTAAAACAAGAACCATCTAAGTGAAGAGTTAGCTCAGTCAATACTGAAGAATCACACAATCCAGTGCGATTCAAGGATTGTAAATAATAACTTCCAGAGAAGTTAAAAGTACAAGGGATTCAATTCCAAATGTCCATTTGTAAAATGTTATGGATGACAGTGAAAGTCCAAAATGCATTTACAGGGTCCATATATTGATGGAGTCTGTGGTGAAACTTCACTGACCATAGTCTAGTAATGTGAATAACCATAATATCAGACAAAGATCGTAGCATTGTAAAATATATTTTAACAGCTTTAGGGAGGATGGAATGTAAGACCTTATCATATGATCTCCCCTTTGATCCATCTTGAATTTTTACTAGTTTTTTTATTATATACAGCTTTTTTCTTTTTAATATTTTCTACTTTCTATGCAATTTTTCTCTGTTTTATTTATTCATGTTTTGCCAGGTACTTATATGTTTTTTGTCTTTGTTTGTTATGCTTTTTTCTGTATGTGGTAGTCAGGATGGGTGAAACAATGAAGATAGTCACAGGATTAATAATTATTTAGAGTCATGAAAGGTGGCAGTGGGAGTGGTTCAAGGGAAATGAAAAGTCCACGGCAATGGGTACAAGAAGGAATCAAATCTTAAGCAGGTGGTTGTGGTCAGACTTCACAACACTTTTACTGTGCTTGAAGGCTTATATTGTGTGATATACTGGTTATAGCTCAATAAAACTTTTTTAAAAAGATTACACACAAGCAAACCTGTGGTGCACCTGTTCTGAAACATATGGTCTCACCAAATATTCAAATACAACTGCAACAGGGATATTTTTAAACTTACTATATTCTCTGGATGAAATACTTTGTAAAAATAATTTTCACAAGAGACAATGGAAAATATACATGTTTTGCTATAACAATGAACAAAACTGATATTCAGTGAACAATTTGTGAATTGGTATAATTACAGTGACATTGCAATATAATAGAATTTCAGATAGTCCTACAAAGGAATATGTATATGGACTACATGCCAGACGTATAACTATATGGTATAATTTATGTTCAATTTTGACTTGCTTTCAATATAGCTTGAGGTGCTATACAATTTTTTTTAGTATTTAAATTTTTCATCTATGTTTTGGTTCAGCATTATCAGTATACTATAGAATTTTTCTATGGGATATTCTTTTATTGCAACTTTAATAAAAATATATTAAAGTATCTTAGAGATGACTGATACTTATAGAGATAAAAAATAAATTTCAGAAAAGCATCTGTTTACATGTGAATTTCAGTTTTTGTATGAAATAAAAGTGTGCTTGCTTAAATTTTCTAGTCAGCTGTCAATGCTTTCAATTAAGAAATCGGAGCTATTGGATAAACAGCTAACACACACTTATAGAAATGTCACAGGAATCTCTGAGGTCAATGAGGGGAATATGATGATTCTATTTGCTTTCCATACTAAATCGTATCCTGAAACACACTGGGAGAAAGCATGTGCCTTAACAGGCAAAGCAACTCTAGGTCTGGAAGTTTCTGGTCAATGCTGTTTTAATGACCCCTCAAGGGAAATACCAGAAAGGTCATGGCAGGAAGAAACATATCTCAGTTTCCACATTAAATCCAGCAACTTGATTGATCCAGAAACGGGAGAGGAGACAGCGATAAAGTGTCTCCGCACAAGTACACTACTGCCTTCTTGCCACCCCAGAGGGGAAACTGCAGCATAATGGGAGTGGTTGAAAAATAGCGGAGGGCAGAACTAGGATATACTCACAGTGATGCTATCTCTCAGAAAGGGCTGATTCATATTTGAAACGAAAAAATAGATTTATTTCCATACACAATGTTAATTTTAATGAAAACTCAGCTGCAACGAATTCACCTGAATAAACTCGTTTTAGCCTCATAGTAGTTCACTGTAAGTTGCATGCTCTTGGTCATTTTACTGGTGCCCTAATTCTGAACTCTGACTCCTTTGAAAGCACGGCGGTGGTTGTAAAATCAATTGTGACTCATGGACACCACCTCTGTATCAGAGGAGCAGCATTCTCTACTGTGTTTCAGAGAAGGAGAACTGGTGCTTACCCATTTGTGCCACCCAGAGAAAGCTTGAATGAATGGGAGGGATAACCATGTTTCTCATCGGATTCAAGCACTTGCATGTATTTTGTTTCTATCAAATGGAGGTTAATAATTCTTACATAATTGAAAAGCTTCTTTTAATCCAATTCGCATTAAATAAACTTTCATTGGCACACGTGAGCAATTGAAAGATATTAGTTAGGACAGAGCAAGAAGACAAAATGTGTCCCACTAGCAATCACTTCTGCATCTAATGATCCGCGTCATAATTCTTATGCCAGAGCCCATTATTGGGCCACAGTGTCACTGCCTTCCTCGTCTTTGTTGCCTCTCTATTGCATCAAACATGATGTCCTCCAGAAATTGGTCTGTCCTGACAACATGTCCAAGGTAGATGTGACTTTAAGGAAAACACAGTCTGTACTTTTTCCAAGACAGACTTTTCCCAAGATTTCAATTGACTTATCCAGAACCACAATAAAGCACCATAAGTTCTTATTTGGTCTTCTGTATTCAAATCATTGAAAATACCACAACTTGGGTCAGGAGCACCTTAGTCTTCAAAGTGACCTCCGTGCTTTTTAAACTCTCTAACTCAGCAGTTCTTAACCTGTGGGTTTCAAACCCCCTTACCGATTGAACAACCTTTCACAGGGGTCACCAGATTCATAACAGTAGCAATATTAAAGTTATGAAGTAGCAACAAAAATAATTTTATCATTGGGAGTCACCACCACATTAGGAACTTACTTTATGAAAGGGTTGCGGCATTAGGTAGATTGAGAACCACTGCTCTAAAGAGATCTTGTGCAGCAGATTTACCTGTGTAACTCATCTTTTGATCTCTTGACTCCTGCTTCTATAGTATGGATTGTGCTCAAAGAAATGGGGTTGTCATTATAATCCTCCAGAAGCAGCTATGGTCAAATGACTAACACAAAAATGCAAGCAAGGATACAGAATAATTGAAAATCTCATACATTGCTGGTGGAATTTAAAATGATAAATCACTTCAAGGAGGGAATGGCAGGAAGTTTTTGTTTTTTGTTTATTAAAATAAGTATATATCCAGCCTGTCAATTGTATTTGGGGGCATTTATAAATAAATGGTTTCAAAGACCCATATGGTAGTATAGTAGTAACACATTGTTACCCAGACCCAGAAGAATACCAGAAGATCCTGTTTACCAAAACCTTGGGTGGAACACACAAACATGCTTTACAGATTCATGAGCATGTGGTTTTCATGCATGCATCCATTGGGTAATCACACAATAAATACATTTACATTATTGTGCATATACATTGTACCAAAAAACACTTTTGTGAAAATAGTTATCAAGTGAGTAGATGGTTTGATAATTTCCTTTAACACCATCAAAGAATTCTACCTTTCATTTTTAGCTTCTTTTCTCATAAGTGAAAGTGTGATATTCTTCAATGTCATTTGAAATATTTCAAATAAGCAATCCCGATATTCTCCTTTTCTCTCTAGTTTAGGATTCCATAACCCATTGTTATGTGATAAGTAACAGTAGACCAAAGTATATTTTTTCATTTTCTCAAATGAATGACTTATATTTTAATTCATTTATATGCAGTACACCACAGAACAATGCACAGTGTTGTCCTTTGCCATATTCTGTATTGTTCCTATGTCTGAGGTCTTTGTTACAGCCATTTTGTCAATGCTGAGAATGTTAATGCTTCATTATACTCCAGAGACTATTCCCTCTGGATAATATGTTCAAAATATGTGAGACAAAAATCTCTCGAATGGGCTGAGCCCTGGTGGTATAGTGTTTGAATGTGGAACTCACCCACTGGCTTGATCCAGCAGCAGCTGTCCAGGAGCAAGGCTGGGCCTCTCATTCCCACAAGAGGGCAGAGATGCCCCCCCCCCCAAAAAAAAAAAAACTCTTGAACCTTGCCTCTAAGACTTATTTTGGCTGTACTTCTTCCAAGACAAATCTATTTGCCCTTTTGGCTGTTCAAGAAACAATATTCTTCACCAACACCTTAGCCCAAACACATAAATTTTTCTTCAGTTTTCATTCATGTGCATATAAAGTGAATCTGGATACTTGTATCTGGTAAACCTTAGTCTTCAGTAGTATCATCTTTCCTTTTCAGCAATCTGAGGAAATCTTGTGCTCTAGAATAATCTAATATCACATATCTTTCAATCACTTGACTGCAACTTTAATTGTGGAACCAATTGTGGAACCAAGAAGACACAATTCTTGAAAAATAGAATTTTTGCTTATTTTTCATTCTATTATCTATGAACCAGTGGTGAGAATTTTGGCTTTCTATAGAATGAGTTGTAATCTATCTGAAGGCTTCAATCTTTGATCTTCATCAGCAACAGCTTCACACACTCTTCACTTTCAAACAAGCAAGGTTATTTCATCGGTATAGTGAAGATTGTCAATATACCATCATCCAATCTTGATTCTGAAATCTCCATATAATCCAACTTCTCTGATTCTTTGCTCACTATTTATATGGAATAAGTATAGTTAAGAGCTATTACCATGATCTATTATTTCCTATTTTTGAATCATGAATTATTCCTTGTTCTATTACTATACCTGCCTCTGGATCCATGAACACAATGAAGTGTTCTAGATATTTTCTTAAGGATATTCATAGCTTGTTATGAGTCACACAATGGAATGCCTTGGCCTAGTCAATAAAACATGAGTAACATCTTTCTAGTATTTCTCTTTTTTGGCCAAGATCCATCTGAGGTCAGCAAGGACAGTGCTTGTTCCAAATCCTTTTCTGGATCCAGTCTGAACCTTTGGAAACTCCCTGTCAATGTATTGCTTCAACAACTGTTGAACGATCTTTAGAAGAATTTTACTTGCATACTATGTCAATGATTTTTTGTTAAGTGCCATTGAATTGAGTCAATTCTGACCCATTTCAGCCCACATGCCTAACCTGAGGAAATGCTACACTTTCCTGCACCTTTCTTACCACTTTTTCCATCTTTGAGTCCATTGTTGAAACCAATGTGTCAATCTTTCTTCTTGAGGATCTTGTTTGTATTTTTTCACATCCCCTTAAGATTATTAAGCACAATGTCTTTGTATAGTCTGGTGCATCAAAACATGCCCAAAATATGTAAGACAACATGTCACCACTTTAACCTCTCAGGAACACTCTGAACAGATTCTGACCAAGGAAGATTTAGTTGTACTTTGGCAGTCAGTGATACTTTCAATAGTTTTCACCAGCACCACTTTTCAAATGTATTGATTCTTCTTTGGTCTTCCTTATTCAATGACCAACTATCACATGCTTATGAAGCGATTGAAAATATCATCAGTTGGGTCCAGTGCACCTTAGTCCTCAAAGTAACACCCATACTTTTCAACATTCTAGAGTTCTTTTGCAACATGTTTATGCACTCCAATGTGTCTTTGGATCTTTCAAATGCTGCTACCACATAACATTGATGGTGGATCCATGCAAGATACAATCATTGACAGCTTTAATCTTTTTTTTTTCTATCACGACAATAGCTATTGATCTAGTTATGAGGATTTTTTAGCTTTACATTGAGTTGTTACTTATACTAAAGATTGTCATCTTTTATCTTTATCAGCAAGATTTTCAGATCCTTCTCCCTTTCAGCAAGCTAGTTTGTGACATCTTCATATCACAGATTGTTATAGGTCATACACCAAAGCAGATACTGCATTCTACTCATGTGTTTTATCTTCTTGGTTACTTGATCAGTGTCAATGGCATCATTTTATAATTTGTGAAATTGTTGGCTCACTGTGGGGGAAAACAGCCACTGACAAATAATCATGTGTTTGGTAGTTAAAACTGTATAATTATGATATACAAAGCTTATATCAAAGTTATAGAGAATTAGAGAATAAAATAAAGAAATAAGACACATTTCATAGTAGCAGGCTCCGCTCAGCTCCTCCTGGTGGTACACATCGAAGTGCAAGATGAGAGGGCAGGAGATCACTCCGGTAAGATATTATTTCATATGTTTGGGGCCATGCAAGTCCCCGATAACAAATAATGACTTGTGTCATAGGAAGAGTATCACATAGGCAAAACAAGAAATAGGAGGTGGATGACCTAGGAGAGCACATGCACATGCAGAGGGAATAGGGGTACATGTGTGGCAAGATGGGTGGACTCTTGACTCCATATAGTAGCCTACCTTAGTCATTCTTGAGTGGACCTGGACTTGTGCTAAGGCACTCATTCAAGGGAACAATATCAGAAGAGTGAGCCCTACTTAGGGTGAGTCAGAATATACAGTCTGGTTGCTCTAAATGGTTCATGCCCTAAAGGATAATAACTTCTGACCTACAATCATTGACCTTCTACTGTACTGTCATTTACCATGTGTAACAAGCAGCATCTTGGGTTTGACAATATATTTGGTGGAGATGACTTGAGAGACATCTTCTTCTATGCCACAAGTCAGCTTTCTTTGGAATGGCCATGAATATAGATATCTTCAAGTTAGTTGGCCAAGTAGTTTTCTTCCAGATTTCCTGGCAGAGATGAGTAAGTGCTTCTACTTCCTGGCACCTTATTTTTGGTTAATCCTTTCAGTACATTTTGGATTTTTTTCCTTCAATATCATTGGTTCTTGCTTATATGTTACCTCGTAAAACAGTTGAATGTCAACCAGATCATTTTAGTACAGTGACTCTGTGTATTCTTTAGCTCTACTTTGGTGCTCCTTGCATAATCCCTGCATGCTCATAGCATCATTGAACACTATACCTCACGACCTGACTTGTTCCTTTAGCTTAGGAAGTTTGCTGAGCATATTCTTCCATTTTGGTTTTTATCCCTCAAGGTCTTTGCACGTAAGCTACATGACTAGAACATTGTATTTCTATCATTTCATTATATATTTTGACTGTAGTTACCAATGCATTTAAAGTTCAGGTTATAGACTTTAGACTGATTATTTGATTGTTATCGTTTTGGGTACATAATATGTTATACTATGAGTATGGGTCTTGCTTCTGGTGACTCATACCCTGTGCCATTTTCACAGTTGTGGTTATGTTTCAGCCACTATTTAGACACTGTGTCCATTATTCTCACTGAGGGTCTCTGTAGTTAAGGAAGATAAACGTATTTCAATCTAATTTTATTTGCTATGCTTTGAAGATGAGCTTTACTCAAAAGACAGAATCTGAACACTAGATGGAAGCTAACTACTGTAGCATAAGGGGAAAAATGTAATTCCGTGAAACGAAATACCTTTGCATATAAAAACTATGCAGTACAAGTAAATTAAACTAATTAGCCAGAAAGAATTAACACAGCTTTCAAAGGCATTATTTTTAATAGCAAAGAAAAGTTTATGAAGTGAATTAATCTGGTTCATAAAATCTAAGAGCGCTACATTTGTGGAGTCCACATTTGTTCCTTTTATGGTCTTTGATTTTGAAGCATGGAAAATGTGGTAGAGTTGCTTCTGTTCTCATTTGTAGCAGTAGAAGAACCCCTCTAATTCAGCATCTATGTAATTACAACCCCGAGCAATTTAAACTCAGTGTAATGCCATTCTACAGAGCCTTGGTAGAAAGTGGGTGATATATAATGCTGTCAAACAAAAGAATAGTAGTCCGTACACAAGGGAGACCCCCCAAAGGAGACGGATGAGGCCTTTGCTCTGATAAGAATTTCGAGCCACAAAAACACAAAAAGCAATTCCACTCTTCTTATAGGATATCTATAATTAGAAGTGGACTGGATGAGTTAGTTAACATCAGAAGTAATTACATTAAATATATAATTAAATGTGCAATGAACATTTTTTCAATGTTCAAAAAAATATATATCTCACACACGATTCTCTCTTTGACATGTGGAGGATTGTACTTAATATTTGTTTGTGCTTATAATATTTACTTATAAATGGAAAATGGAAGTAACATAAAATGAGATTTTATAATTTTATAAATTACACAATTATAAATTTATAATTTGTATATCATGATATCTAAGTTTAACAACTTCCGTCATGAAAGTAACTGGACATAAACATTCACTGAAAATTTTAAATATAAGGTGTGCCATTGTTTAAAACATGCAATTCTTTTAAAATTATTATTTGCTCCCCTATCCGCCACCTCATGTGACACAACCCAGAGAAATGATTGATATTGAATTTGTGGCTAGCAGCCTAAAGAGTAACCCACTATGCCACTCTACTAGCCTCTTCGCAGTTAAGGAACATTGGACCATTGGCTATCTTATTATAGAAATAGATATGAAACATATAAATGTGAGTGCACATGCAATGACCATAATATGCAATATGTCTACAGACAGTCATTATGTATTTCTATAAGCTACTTTCTTTGTGCAGCAGTCCCTTAATCTGATGTCAATTTCACAATTGGAAGTGTAGGGGTGGAGTCTAACCTGTCAATCTTCAACTAGCCAATGAGGCCTCTGTGTGGGCATGGCCTTCCCCTGAAAACTCTGGGAAATGTGGTAATTCCTTCTTGGAAATAGAGACACTATCTCTCTAGGATCACTCCCTTGGAGACATTCTACTGACAATGCTTGCTACCCAAGAGACTCGACTGACAAGCTACATGGATGCAAACAGACCTCTGAAGCTGGAGAAGCCACAGAGCTACCCCTGCGGACACTGAGATGCCAACAGTGCCCTTGACTCCAAAGACTTTCTGCTTCCTGGCCTGTGATTACCCTGCATTCCCTATTATTGCAGGTGCTTTGTCAGTCTGAAGAGGACTTTATAGGTTAGTATTGGATACATGGGCTCCTACATTCAGAATGTACTGTATTATCATTGTTACATATTGAACATAATGAAAGCATAGTGATTGATCTCAAAATGTGTTGTGAAATACTTATTTCTAGTTACACATAAATGAAATTTTGTCGTGAAGCATGGTGCAGCATGAGTACCAGTTTTCACTCTAGTTACATGTATGTGGTCATATCTACATGTGGAGGGACCTGCCTGCGGACAGAGAGAAGCGTGATGTCTCGGTTCTGAAGATCATCGAAAATTCCAATGGTCATAGGTGACCGCTGGGAAAGGATTGTTTAACCCCCAAAAGGATTGTGACCTACAGGTTGAGAACTGCTGCTGTAAGTGACAGAGACCAACGATGCCTTTGAATGTACTCACATACGCATGCATTCATAAACATGTATATTTTTGTTTTGATTACTCTTGATAATAGTTTCTAATGTGATTCATTTTATTGTGCATATTTTATGCTGTATCGTTTATATTACTCCTATAAATATTCTATGTTATAGCATTATGCTATCCATTATATCATGCTATTGCATCATATAATATTGCATCACTGACCCAATCTGTCTCTTTGTATTGGGTATCCCTTTGTGTCTTCATTTAGCCTGACCAAATTCTTCCCTATTTCATTTTTAAGGCAAATTACTGGGGTTTATTGTGTTCTCTTCTGTTTTCTGATGCCTGAGGAAAGTCGGGCTCAGTTGATGCTATAGCTAATATAAATTGCTAGACTTTGTTTCTCTATTTTTTCCAGTTATTGAGTCGAAAGTACTGAGCAAGGCTTATTTCCATTCTATAAAAGAGTACTGGATAATCCCTGAGGTTTTGCCAATGCTAGAGACATGTTGGTGTTCATACCCTAGTACCTGCCACTTGCATGCAACCAAAAACGATGCTTCTGTTTGTTTGTCACAGACGGAACAAGAAAATGCTGTGTTTGCTTGCAGAGAAAGATCAGAACACCATCTGATGACTCTTGTGCATTTTTACATGAACATGACATTCTCATTAGGACTGAGTGCTCATTCATTTTTTCAGTACTATTACAAAATAAACTATGTGATTACTTTAATAGAAGAGACAAAAGGACATGCATTCACATTATGGTGAAAAATATGATGGCAAATGTTTACTAATTAGCACAATACATGTATATTCCTGTTCATACATCAGTTGATGCAGATCTTCTGTTTCCTCAATGGCAACTTGAAGTCAATCTCAAATGTCTTAGATGTTCTATCAAGAATATCTGTCTTCCCA
>PVJH01037990.1:0-17516 GCA_004026705.1 Nesogale talazaci | reverse complement strand
CTCATAAACTCTGTCCTCTGTCATTAACTTACTTTTTATTCTTTATCTTGGTTTGGAATACTGGAATGTCAATGTTTTAATGCAATTCATTTTAAATATTTCATTAATGTTGTCCTAAAGCAAAATCTAAATTACATTTTGAACTATGTCTGTTCTATTTCTTTATCTAATTTCTCCAATTATATTGCATTGAAATAATGCCTATATATGAAAACTATCTGAACAGAATCATTCAACATTTTTCAGTGACTGGGTAGATCTGAAGATAATCAAGTTAAAAGCTTTGTGCTAACAAAACTGATAACAATTTGAATCATGAAAGAGAATCTGTGATTTATAGAGTATATCATTTTTTTCCAGTATGCAATCAAAACTAACCACATTTTCAAATGGGAAAATGTTTCAAATCTCAGAGGGGACAAGTGGTGTCAGAATCAACTGACCCTTAGATAGATGATCAGATTTTTGAAATATGTAAACAGTATTTTAATTCAAGTGTTATAAAGTACTTCATAAATAAATACACAAATATTCAACAAAAGAATTTCAGCAGTAAGTGTGTTTGTGTATGTGTGAATAAAGAGAACTGAAATTTATATAATGAAGTCAGCAATATGGTGACAAAGACTTTCTTAAGTGTTCATGACTTGAGAGTTGATAAATCTAATTTATCTCACCTGAAGTACAAAGAGAAAAATTGTTAAAATAAGATATGGAATACCAGAGTTCTTTAGAACAATATCAAGAACTCAAACACTTAGTGTTTTTGGTTGAATTACATACACGCAAAATATATGTCAATTAGTCTGAGCCATTATCCTGTTTGATAAAAATCCTAACCTTGATGACATTAATAAGGAAAATTAAAAGCAGTTATGTTCCCAAAACAAGATATAATCTATAGGACTAAGTTGTACCTTATATGGATCTCTTTTCAGATATAAGGTATAAATTCAAAATCTTCAGAGATCAGAGGAGTCGCTTGGATCCAAGGAAAAATATATGCCAAGACACATGTAGATCTCCAAGGCATGTCAGCCCTAGCCCTATAGGTGCTCAAAGGAGACAAAGATCTTTTGCCAGAGGTGACATAAAAAAGAAGGCCTTGGCCTAGAACTGAGCCCCTGAATTTGGATTTATAACCTCCAAAATTGTAAGCATGAGTTTCTATTTATTAAACCCTGCCACTGTTATTTCTGTTAAAATATCACTAAATTACTAAGATAACTATACAATTGTACTTGCAAGGAAATAAATGAGAATAAATAAATATATGAATACTAGAAGGCCAGAAAAAGATGTAGGAATAAAGGAGAAGTGAATAGTATGCTCAAAAAATATTACCTTAGACATAATTTTTTTTATGTAGACCATGATGATTTCAATATTATTAGCAAGCACTATAATTCAAATGCACTAATTCATTTATGGTCTTTCTTATTCAATGTCACCTTTCACAAATGAGGCCACTGAATATGCCTTGGCTTTGGTCATTTTCACCTTATTCCTTAGTGATAGCCTTACTCTTGAAATAATTGAGGATGAATCAGGATAATATCAAGGTAGAATCAACTGCATGATGCCCCTGCTGTCAGATCAGACAATTAAGAGGTAAGGATACTAATATTGGGAGGCTTAAATAGATTCAGTATACCAGAGACCAGTTCAGACATCCCCCTATATTCTTCACACATAAAGTGATTAAAGAATGCTCTGGGCTGCGGCCCGGTGGCGTAGTGGTTGTACACAGGACTGCAGCCTACTGGGCTGGCGGTTCAAATCCAGCAGCAGTTCTCCAGGAACAAGGCTGGGCCTCCTACTCCCATCAGAGTGCAGTGGTGACCCCCCCACCAAAAAAAAAAAAAAAAAAAAGAATGCTCTGAAACACTAAACTCACAGCATCTGTTTGTGGGCTCTGCTAACCCCTCGCAAGGGCCAGAAGATGACAGCTGCCACCCTTCCTGCACCCCAGTCCCATAACTAGCAGTAATTTCCCTCGAGTGCTGTCTGAAAGCAGTCATAAACCCAAGTTCTCTGAGAGCTAGCCACAAGATCTCATACAGGTGTTTCCTTTGTTGCTATCTCCTCTGTGCCTGCAGTCTAGGGCTTTGAAAATTACCTCTCTAGGCAGGAACAGAGTGACTATTCTGGCCCTCCCCTTCCCAAGCTATCCTAGCTCCATGCGTTTCAGCGTGGGTAACAATAGATTTTTAGACAATAATTTGCAACGATTAAAAAGCTGCTGGGACATTTACCAGTGACAGAACACAATTCCACACACAACAGTCAGTGTATTGGGGATAGAGCTGGGAAGGCACTGGAGGCCAGAAAACAGGGGCAGATTCAGACCTAGTTGGCCCTATACCCACTCCAATAAGCTGGTCCCCCTTTGTTGTTGGGCAGTTTGGCATGGTGCTGAAGTCAGGGCACCTGATAGCCCATTATAAAAAGGGTGGGGCTTTTTGCCTTTAAAAAAAAAAAATTCCAATTACAGGCTGTGATCCTAAGTGTAGCTTTGAATGTAAGCCTTCAAAACTCTGCCTATTAGCATCCATAAACATAACAGAGGGACCAGAAGACTAGCCTCCTGAATACAGCCCAGGCTTTTAGCATAGAAATAAAAAAAGGAACAGCAAGCAGACCTTATCAGTTGTGGGCCCCAAAGAATGTCTTTGAAAGGCTGCAAATTGTGGACTGACAGCCTCAATCAGAGCAACCTTCAAGCATCCCCCCACCTGGCCTAGTGGCAAACCTACAAACACCAGCCTTAGCCCACATGCCAAGGCCCCACCACCAAAGCCAGCCATTAAGTCGCTGCAGTACCATGCCTGCATATCAGTCTGACCCAACGCCATAAGAGTCCACAAGAAGTCCTCCTAGACATTCTTACCAGTTATGCAGAGAAAGAGCTCAGGATTCCTTGGTCTCTCACTATATGCCACCCAATTCTTCCAAATTAAGGCACAAAAATCAAAACATCACAACACCCTCAACAAGAAAATAAATAAAGCAAAACTCACAATGGTGGAGCTAACAGCATTCATAGAAGAGCCAGATGTTGATCTGCCACAAAAAGAAATCTTCAGAAGACTAGTTTGAATAATAGATATTGTGAGGGAAGCCATGCAGAATAAGAACACTATGATAGAGGAGATGAAGCTCATGATACAGGGGATAAAGTTCAGAGGGGAAAAAAGGCAGGAATGAAGCCACACAAACACAATACACTGGTATGAAGGGAGATAGGAAAACACCCAATACAAAGTTACAAGATGACAGCAATGAATCCACAGATGTTTATAACTCTCAATGTCCATGGCCTCAACTCAACCTTTGAAAGATATAGACTAGTGAGTTGGTTCAAAAACATAACCCATCAATCTGTTGCCTGCAAGAGATACAGCTTAATCTCAGGGACAAAACTATGTTTAAAAAAAAAAGTCTGGCAGAAAATATACCAGGTAAATGGCAACTTAAAAACAACAGGGATTTCATTTCCCATCTCTGGCAAAATTGAAAGCAAGTTGCAAACTGCAATAAGATAAGAGGAAGGTCATTATATAGTGCTGAAAGTATCAGTAGATGAGGAACTAGTGAGCATAATAAATATATACTTGTCTAACAAGAGACACATGAAATTATCAAACTATTCAAAGATTGAAAAAAAAATTATGGATGCAACAGTCATGGTAGGTGATTTTAATACACTACTATCTGAGACCTTTTGAGTAGCATCATTGGGAAAGATAGCTCACTGGGAAAGAAACTCAACAAGGAGATGCCCCAGGTGAACACAATAGTTAGGCATCTGAACCCGATAGAGCAGTAGTATTGAACCTTTCTCACTCTACGATCCTTTAATACAGTTTCTTATGTTGTAGTGAGCCCCAAACACAAAATTATTTTTGTTGCTACTTCATAACTCTAATTTTGTTACTGTTATGAATGAGGCAACCCTATAAAGGGTCATTTGACCTCCAAAGGGGTTGTGACCCACAGGTTGAGAACCACTGTCATAAAAGAATTTGCAAAAGTGAAGCTTACAAGATCAAAAAAAAGAAGTTTATTGATCTGCTATATATATCAGACAAAAACCTAAGAGGAGATCAAAACAGTGGTACCCTTCACAATAGCCAAGAGCAAACTTAAATATCTAGGGATATATTTAACAACAACAAGAAAGACTTATACAAGAAAAACTGAAGGACCCTACTACAGGAAACTAAAAGGAACCACCACAAATGGAAGAATATATCATGCTCATGGATAGGAACATTCAATATAGTAAAGTCAATATTACTCAAGGCACCACTTATATTTACCACTACCCCAATTGAAATGCCAACAATTTTCTTTAAAGGATTGGAAAGACAGACCACCCATTTCATTTGGAGAGCAAAGAAGTCCAGATTTAGCAGAGAACTCCTCAATAAGAAGGAAGAAACTGGAGGGATGTATTTATCTGACTATAACTTGTGTAGTACATAGCCAAAGTGGTCAAAACAGTGTGGTACTGGTACAATGAAAGATGCTCAGGCCACTGGAAATGAACAGAAAACCCAGAAATAAAACCATCAACAAATAAAACCATTAGCTTTTTGACAAGGGATCCAAAAGCATCATGTGAAAGGTGGATGATGTTTAACAAGTGGTGATAGAAACAACGGATATCCACTTGTAGAAAATGAAACAAGATCCCAACCTCACTCCATATAAAAGAACAAACCCAAGGTGGATCACTCATCTTGAAATAATGCCTCAAACTATCAGGACCAGAGTAATTGGGACAAACCTAAAAACCATGGCTCAAGGAATACACAGGATAACTGCAATAGGGGATGATACACACATAGGTGAACCTCAAATTGACAATTGGAATATATGACGGATAAAGCAATTGTGTGCATCGAAAGATTTCACCAAGAGAGTAATAAGAAAATCCACAGACAGGGAAAGCATTTTAGCAATGACACAGCAAGGACCTATTACTAAAATCTACAATATCCACTTAGCAAAATAAGGAAACAGTTAATTCCCTGAGGAATTGGGCAAAAGACCAGAACAGAAGTTTCACTAGGGATTGATCAACATTCAGGATGCAGTATAACACTGATGAAATATATAACTCTCCTCTAGTACTTTCATGCTCCCCGGCAAAACTATCACAATTCGAATTCTACCTTACAAATCTGGGTTCACCAGAGCATGTGTACACAGGTACAGATAAGAGCTGGAAACAGGGAATCCAGCACAGATCAACCTCTCAGGACCAATATTGAGAGTAGTCATACCAGGAGGGTAAGAGAAAGGTGGGTGGAGAAAGGAGGAACTGATCACAGTGATCTATCTATAACCCCCTCCCAGGGGCATGGAAAACAGAAAAGTGGGTGAAGGGAGACATCAGTCAATGTAAGACATGAAGAATATTAATAATGATGTTAATAAAAGCTACCACATTAGCTAATATTTATACATATAAAGACTCAAATCTGAGGCAAAAACTCTATCGTTAAGCTATTAATTAAATGATCTTTAAATTTTGAAAGTATGCAAATAAATAATACTTTTAAAATGAAAAAAGAAAAATGCTGTATGCAGATTTTTCAAGTAACCTATATTGTCTTATTTCAT
This sequence comes from Nesogale talazaci, assembly GCA_004026705.1. Taxonomy (NCBI): domain Eukaryota; kingdom Metazoa; phylum Chordata; class Mammalia; order Afrosoricida; family Tenrecidae; genus Nesogale; species Nesogale talazaci. The sequence goes on along the minus strand of PVJH01037990.1, from coordinate 11,885 downwards.
AATTTCTGCTTCTGTACACATTCATTGTGAATGAACTCCTTTAAAAGTCTGACTTTTTTTCTTTTTAGCATGATGTTATCTAGTGGTCTGATGATGATATTTTCCATTATCTTTACATTGTTATGCAATCCAAAGTCTTCATTAAGTACTTCAAGTCTTCCCATCTTACAATAAGCAAAGTTGTATCACAGGTTGTTAACAAACATTCCTCCCATCCTGATACTGTGCTCGTCTTCATATAGGTCAGGTTCACAGTTTATTTGCTTACTATATGGATTGAATAAATATGATTGCGGGGGAGCATCACTGCCCTCTGGTGGGAGTCAGAGGCCCAGTCTTGCTCCTGGAGAGCTGCTGCTGGATTTGAACCGCCATGCCAGTGGGCCACATTTCTGCACTCAACCACTACACCACCGAGGCTCAGCCCGAATAAATATGATTTTTAACCATGCAGTTTACCCTTTTTCTTTGGAACAGCTGCCTCTTGGTTTATGTGCAGGTCCTGTATGAGCACAGCAATGGAGTGTTCCAGAAATCTTAAACTTTTCAAAGTTGTGTGTAGTTTGCTATTACACACATTCTATTTTATTTGCATAGTAAACTAAACAAGTATTCTCATTTTTAGCTAAGGTGCATCTAACATTGGCAATGGCATTCTTCTTTCCATGTCTTCTAATTCTGGCTTGTACAAATATATTTGGAACTGTACTTCAGTTATCTTTACCAAAATTATACTTGCATTTGTTACTAATTAGATGACTTGATAATTATGCATTTTATTGGAAGACTTTTTTTGTATTGTGTATAAAGATGGATCTATTCCAGTCAATTAGCCATGTAGATTTCTTGACAAACAACAGAGGTTCCCAAACTTATATGGTCTACTGTCTTCTTAAAAAAATTTTCTCATGACTTCCCTAACAGTGAAAACCTTTCGTACTCCAGCCCAGAATCCAGGATAAAGTGTAGCTATCTGTTCTTACCATGTCCTTAGATCATTCCACACACCACCAAGGGCTGGTGGCACCCAGTTTGGGAAACTATGATAGACTAATGAGTGCTTTAACTGTTCCATGAAATATTTCCCAGGTATTGATCAATTCCGGGGACTTTGGTTTTTCATTAGCACTATCAATGAATCTTGGACTTCTTCAAGTATCATCAGTTCTTGATCATATACTTCATAGAGGCTTATCAGCCAGTTAATTTTATTAATGTGACTCTGTGTATTCCTTCCATCTTATTTGATACTTCTTCTATCATTCAGTTACTGTTGTTAGGTGTATTTGAGCTGGTTTTGACACATAGTGTCCCTGTTCATAACAGAAGGAAACACTACCTGGGTCCATGCCATTTTCACCATTGTTTCTGTGATTGGGTCCATTTTAGCAGCCGTCTCATTAAGAAGCTTCCTTTTTTTCACTACCCCTCTACTTGAGCAAACATGGTGTCCTTCTCCCGGACTGGTCTCTCCTGGCAAAGTATATAGATGAAATCTCACTATCCTTGCCTTTAGGTAGCACTCTTTCCATACTTTATTAAAAAGACACATATGAAAAAAAAGAGAAAAAAGACAAATATGTTTAGCCTTTTAGCATGATCCAAGGTACTCTCAATACTGTTCTCCAGCACAACAATTCAAACACATCAGTTCTTCTTCAGTCTTCCTTATTCAACTTCTGAATTTCATATGTCCCTGTGGCAATTAAAAACGCCATGGCTTGAGGCAAGCATACTTTATTCATCATGCTTGTTTTTCAACACTGCAAGGAGATTTTGCACAGCAGCCGTGACTCTTGCTATGTTTCTTTTGGTCTCTTAACTGGTGCTTCCATGAGCATTGATTGTGGATCTAAGCAAGGCAAAATCTTTGACAACTTCAATCTTTATGCTTTTATCATGATGCTACCTATTGGTCGAGTTGAGAGGATTTTGGTCATCTATATGTTGAGCTGTGACCTCTTGGTTTTGATATATTATGACACACACGCACGGGATGAAATCTCGTATCTCCATCTGGGAGTGCCTCAAGTCCTCTTTCATCAATCAGGGTATGCCATCTCTACATAGCTTACATTGTAATCATTCTTCCTCCAATGCTGATGCTCTCTCATTTTAATATAATCCATTTCTCTGATGATTTCCTCAGAATAGAGACTGAATAATATGGTGAAAGCATACAACCCTGGTACACACCTTTGCTGATTTTAAAACCAAGTTTTCCCTTGGTCTGCTCAAACAACTGCTATTGTGCAAGTTCTGAATGAACACAATGAAGTGTTCCAGAACACTGTCTAGAGAGCATAATATATACCCCTATTTTTTTCATTATGATCTTTGAATATTAATCAAGAAATCTATTTATCAACGAATAATGATCATTTCAATGGTTGACAAAAACCTCACAATTCTCAGTTCTCTCTGATCATTAAAACTACCTGTTCTCTGGATATAAAAATGCCTCAAGTTTCTAAGGAACATCTTGGCTCCGACACTATTTCATGCCTGTTTTTTTATCCAGGCCATCAAGGATTCTTTTACCATACTCAGACTAAAATCAAACTCCTTTCTCTGGCAGAAAATAGGCTCAAAACATCTAGAACAATCCTAGTCAGGGTCAAACTCTGAAAGCTTTCCCTTTGAAATCAGTAACCAGAGAAACATTTCTATTATAATCAAATTTATTCAACATTGCACTGAATATTCTGGAAGATAAGTCAAAGAAAATAAGTAAAGACTGAGCCGCGGTGGCGTAGTGGTTGTGCGTGGGACTGCGGCCCACTGGGTTGGAGGTTCAAATCTAGCAGTGTTATCCAGGAGCAAGGCTGGGCCTCCTAATCCCACCACCAGGGTGGCAGTGATGCCAAAACAAAAATAAGTAAAAGCACAAAAATAGCCAAGAAGAAAGCATTTTGGCATTCACATATTAAAACAAAATAAGGAAGTGGTTGCAGCAGAGTGTGCTTGTGCCCTCAAATAAGAAATAATGGTATTTTTATCATACACTTACAAACTTAATTTTATTTATAAATATAATTTTAGGAAGTCATAGGTCTATTCCTGTTTATTTCTATAATTTCCTGACATAAGCTACAGAAATATCAACTTCCATAAAGTTGGAGGAAGGTAAATTATTAAATATACCACATAGTTGCACTTTGGTTTTATCTATATTTTATATGTACGCATTTTAATAATGAATCCCTACTATGTCCTTTAAACGATGTTCAACCACATCCATCTCAAAAAACATATTTCACACTACATATTCTTTATAAACCTGATTTGACATATATACCTTGATTCCATGTGTTGCAATGATTTTTAAGGGTCTGAGCCTGATTTCTGGCAGAAAATTTTCTCAAAGATTTTTTATCAGCCTTTTATTTTTATAAAGTATTTCATTTAATTAGCTATTGTGGTATCAAAGAAAGAGCATTCTCCACCTATTCTCAAATATATTAGATATTGTATCTGTGTGAGAAGGCAGGTTGACTCAAGAAATAAATCCAGTAACAGTCATACATGTGTAAGAAATAGCTATATATCAACAAGTAAGTTGTATATCAGGAAAACCATCCAAGCCCAGTCTAACTCAAGTCCCTAAGTCCAATGTTCAGTCAACAAGTCCCCCTTCAGACTCACACAGCCACAAGCAATGATACAAAATTCAGGAAGATCAAAGGCTGGCGCGTGCAAATTCATGTGGATACAATGGCAGTGACTGCATCACAGGATTCTCAGCAAGTAGGGCCAGGCGCAGGAAGGTGGAAGCAGAGAGTAAGTGGGGGAGTTTAACAGGACTCCCCTGATGAGAAGGTCAAATCAACATGTCATATTCATGACAGTCCTACAAATCAGTTAGTGTATGTACAAGGAGTCATCATGGGTTGGAATTGACTCCACAGCAATTAACAAAATAACCTATGTAAACATACATCGATCAATCTGATTTATTTTAAAGATGAAAATTTTGCATATATGCAGATGTATGTTTTTAAATACACACGATTATTAGACTACAAAAATGTAAATGCATATATTACTACTTCAAAAATATAAATACTTTTTACTAAGAAACTAGTTAAAGGTTGCTTATATTATACTGATTCACACAATAAAGAGATAATTTTTAGCTATAAAACATATTAAAAACCTTTATTCTCCAATGTGTATTAATTTTAAAATACTTCGCATTGTTTTGGGAAAAATAAAATACAACTGCTGCTCTGCAATAAATGGAGCATCTGGAGCATAAAAGAGAGTGATTCAAGGGGAAAAATTAATATCCTTTCATCTAATCTTCCTTTATAACTCGATGCATAGTTGTTTTATTATCATTCATTGAATAACATCTACTGGAAAGCATAGTTTTCACAATCAGCAGTTACATTTCAAATCTTTACACATTATTTGCATATATTTATTAATTTATTAATTTTAACACAAATATTTCACAATAATGTGTTTATATTTGATAAATTGGTGCAAAATACAAAAGTTCAGAAACCTTAATACTTAATTACATGGAATAGATTTTTGATAATTCACCATATTTTATGCTCACTATCTTGGTACTTAAGACATTAGTAGTGTGACATCGTTTCCACTTAAAACCTAGTCTATTATAAAATGTTTTTCTGATGGAGTGGAGATATGTCTAAAGTAGAAGAATTTCTAGTCTAAGTATTCAAATGTTATGTTTTCTCTCAAAAATATATAAATTATTATTAAGGAAAACATTTGGTTCATATTGGTAATTACATATATATATATATACATATATATATACACACGTAGATACAGAGAGAGACTTGTGATTGTTTTATGTTGACAAAATATTCCAATATATTTTTTATTTTGCTTTGATTTGTTTGTTTTATCTGCTATGCCAGGAAGAACAGGATGTTAAAGAAACTTTCCCTCATTGAGAAACTTTAGTGAATTTAAAACCAGATGAATCTGTCTTAATTTTGACTCCATGTTAAGCTTAGGTTGGTGAGTTCTTAGCTATAACAGTCTCTTGCCTATTTCCTCATCAATAAATAGAAAGAGAACCATCATTCTCTTTATAAGATTTTTTTTTATCTAGAATGAATGAGTCAATTAATATAATGCATTAGAAGGGTTTTCCATGTGATAGGCACTCAACATAGGTTAATCATGCTATTTAGAATTTTAGAAGCTCCATTTTCTCTATATTTGAAGTTATTAAATATATTCTATTTTTAGGATCATAAAATGAATTAACATATCACTTCAGTCTTGATGAGTCTAAAGTTCTTCTTAGGTGAAAACATTCCACTCCAACCAGAAATATGACAGCAAGTATAAAAACTGCTAATGGAGGCATGTGAATGACAGCTCTATTTTTGAAAGTATGCCTGAAGAAAAATTAATGTATGAAACTGAGTTTCAGAATATAATTATTTAACTTCCTCAGATTAACCAAAGATGAATAGCATCATATTACTTTTAATGTACAGAGAGATGCCATTTGAAATCTTTTAGTCCATTAAGTGATATCATTAAATCCCAATGTAACTCAAGTTTAGATTTTATTATGCATCTCAATCTAAAAGCTCCATTTTAATTAGTAACTTATCATTTCTAACTTCCTGTAAGTTTGGTCTTGCCAAATAAGCTCTGGATCACCATTTGTCACTTAACTACGCTGGTGCCAAGATCCAGATTCCTAATGGACAGTCAAGGATTCTGCAGCCTGAATGTACTGCAAAAGTCACTGATCTTCATAAACCAGGAGACTATGCTTATTTATTAGTTAGCAAATACAATTCAATTTTACTTGACATATTGGAAGTTTTCTAGTCCAATGTCAATGTTTTCTTATGTTTATAAAATATGAATAAAACCTTTTCCAGTCATCAAAGAATTCATAATTTATTGTAGAGATTAAGAAAAACTGTATATCAATAACTATGTTAGAAAATATAATAAATGGCAAAAAGAAAATATAATAAATGGCATAAATTAATTTTGATATAAACCTAACTGATTTTGACTTGTTGTTAATGGAATTCAGGGCCACCAGGTTTAAACAGGGGTAAAATTTACAATCTTGAAAAGATTGGTGTTATGGATTGCATTGTGTTTCCCTCAAAATACTGTGGAAATGCTTTTATTTTGCATGTCAATGAAGCACTATTAGGGTAGGACACATCTTATATTATTTCTACTGACGTACAAAAATGCAGATTATGCAGGCAGCCCAGCAAGCAAGGATAGATGCGGGAAAATGAATGGGAGTCTACATGCGACCTTCAAAAAAACCACACAGAAGCTAACAAGAAAGAAGGATCTTCCCCAAAATGGATAGTGAAATAGTCTTCCTCTAGTCTAGAGAGAGTGTCCTGAATTCAGATTTTTCGCTCTTATAATGGTGGAAAAATGAATGTCTGTTCAGTAAAGCCACCCAGTAGTAATATTTCAGCATTAACTAAGATGTTAGGTTTTGTGTCAACTTGGTTACACCAACCTGTTGAACAAATGCCAAAATGTTCAAGTGGTTTTGGAAATTGGTTTGAGATTATTGATCTCCTAATAGAATGCTCTTATGAATGGGACTGCTAAGGTCAGGGCCCACACTTCGAAGCAACCAGTTGCTCGGCTGCAGATAGAATTTCTTTCAGAAAGCCATTGTGCAATGTTTCTGATGTATATAGGGTTGCTGGGAGTAAGAAAGATGAGGTCATTTCTTCTTGTAAAGATTTTAAATCTTGAAAACTTTAAGTTCTACTCTGTCATATTGGTTCACTATGAGTTGGAAAATATAACAATGTTAAGGAATTCTTGATGTAAAAAGGGGAAAACATTATTCAAGTATAAAGTATTATTATGCTCAAATAAAATGTGTTATGTCATAGTTTAATTAAAATACAAACTGTCTGAAACAAAGTTTATCAAAGTTTATCTTTATTAGTAAGAGAATCATGACAAGAAATATGGAAGTTCATGTGCATAATTTCACTTCCAGTAAACTATTAATGTTAAATGTCATAGCTCCACAAAAATCAAATGACCTGTAGGTGGTCCGTGGTCATTATATAATTTCATGTCAACTAGAAGATATGTAAAAATGCAGGGGCAGAGTTTAGCCAGTAAGTCAGGTGACAGATTGATGGTGACGCATTGTGGCCTAAGCTTCATGTAAGGAGGGTCCTGGGAACCTCCACTTCTCTCTTGCCCTTCACGTTCCTGCTGGCTGAACCTGAGTGCGGCCAGCACCACTGCCATTGGGTCCTTAGGACTTTACATCCTCCAGCTTGTAATCTGCCTGCATTCTGCATCATTGAATGAGGCTACGTGGATCTTATTACTTAGTGATTAGTATTAGACTTAAGGACTTGAGTTCAACTGGGTTGGGTTATTGATATTATAGTTACTTCTTACTATAAAGTCCTTTCTTGCATATATCTGAGTGTCTCTGGATTTGTTTCACCAGTTTACTCAGCCTAATAAAATGACATCTTAGATGAGGCTACACTATGACACTGAAAGGCATGAACCATCTTTTGGTTAATGTGGAAGTTGTGGAGTTTTATATTGTTGTTTTACTTTTCTCTTTTAAATAGCATTGTTGGATAGAGCAGATAATGACACAAAAATCTCCCTGTTTAGAGTGGAAGTGAATTCATTTCAAACAACTGAATCTAAGGTGTCAACTTAAAGGTCAATTTATAACTACTATACCAGGAATATAAGCTAATTATATTATTGCATTGTTATATGCAAATTAACTTCAATTTCCCTCTCTAAAAAATAAGTTGACCTTGATCATTTTGTACTAATAATTAGTTAGATTGCCATTTTTTTTGCTTTTGAGGTTCCTGCTACAAAGAAAATAAAGCTTTTATTTATCGACTGTAGATGTATAGAATCCAAAATATTTCCCAAGCCATAAACACTGAAAAAAATGAATCTAATTTAATTATCTAGATTTCTGAGATCCAGAGAGTTGGGGTCACCGTGTTCATTTGTCTGGGACTTTCTTTTGAAACTTAATTCCAGAAAAATCTGTTTGTTGTGGTCACTTTTAAGTTCACCAACCATTACAAGAGATTAGCAAGTAACTTAATTAAGAGCAAGTTTAGGCTTAGGTACATTTTTAATAAAGAATTGTCTAAGGCCTGTTTTAATGTAAATTTTTATTCTCCAATCACAATGTTCTGGCTTTACTTAATGACAGTGTTGATAGGATAAACTATAATAATCTTTAGAAGTTCTTTAACCTTTGTAACAAGTTTAATCATTTTGATTTCATATTGTATAATAAATAAATTCCAATCAATTTCTATTATTGGATAAACATGACTTTTTTATTTCTTTTTTTGGGGGGGGTATCACTGCCCTCTGGTGCGAGTATTGTTGCTGGATTTGAATCGCCAACCCCTATGCCACGGGGACTCAGCCCTGACATGACTTTTGTATTAACAGTTAAGACATTTACTACTAAAGATGTTAAATGCATTCAAATTAAACAATTTGATTTAAATTTTCCATATTCCAAACCAAACTCATTGTCATTGAGTCAATTCAGACTCATCAAATCTTTATAGGGTAGAGTAGAATTGTCCCATTGGATTTTCAAAGCAGCCAAGTTCTTTAACTATTGAACCACCAATGCTCTTAAATATATCAAAGCATATAAACTAAACCCAGTCCACTGACATCAAGTCAAGTGCAACTGATATCCACCTTACTTAGAATTTTCAAGGTTTAAATCTTTAGAGGAGGTAACAGACTCATCTTTCCCCCTCAATAATGGCTGGTGAGTTTGAACAGCTGATCTTGTGGCTAGCAGTTTCACATCTAAAAGCTCATCCTGGTAGAATAAAAACGTATAAAATAAGACAAAACTTGACACTATCCTTATAAATAAGGATAAATAAATATCCTTATAAATAAGATCTATTTATAATATTTATGTATACCTATTTATCATACCTATTCATAATTAATTTTACCAAAAGAAGAATGAATATTTCCCATTAAAAGAATGCTCTATGAATCATGACAATGTCAGTGTAAATATTTTTAAACTTTGGCTATAAATTGAATATTTACTAGAAATATTAATCACCACTATAATTCATTTTCAAGAGAAAAAGTGCAAGTAATTAGCAATTAACAGGCTTCACGAACACATTGTTGATTTCACACACCTTTGCATCAACAAGTTAAATGATAGAAAAATGAAAACAACATTTTTCTATCATTGTTTTCATTCTCTTGTCTGACATTAATAGTTTATACAGTTAGGAGGAAGCTAGATGACAAGTCTCCCAACAGTCAAAAATCACCTAATTATATGGAAATTTGAAAATAAAAAAATACTGAAAGCAAATATGATGCTTCATTGTTTCTCTTCACTTTTTTCATGAAAGAATGCATCAAACACATTATCATTTATTACTTTTAAAAAAGTGAAAAAGACGCATTTTATTAGCTTTGCTTTTAAACCTTAGCTTGTAATTTGTTTTTACACAATTTCAAAACTTGCTAAGTTGCCTGCATCCATGCGCCATGAAAAACATCATTAATGTATATTAATCAAGAATTGGGTTGCCGTAAAATAAATATTTTTGGCTGAGCCACGGTGGTGTAGTGGTTGTGTGTGGGACTGCAGCTCAGTGGGTTTGTGGTTCAAATCCTGCAGCAGCTATCCAGGAGCAAGGCTGGACCTCCTACTCCCAACAGACGGCAGTGATGCCCCCCAATATATATATATATTATTTTCTTCCACTACTCAATACTGAAAAAATGAAAATTTTCTTTGTCTTCAAGAGACATGAACACAATAAAAATGTGTAAATGTGGCCTACATACAATTGATGTATGTGTGGATCATGAGGGGAAGTGTATGAGTCCCCAATAAAATGATTTATAAAAAAACGGAGGGGAAAAGAGGAGCTTATACTAAGGGCTCAAGTAGAAAACATTTGGAAATAAATATGACAAGATTTGTACAAATATGCTTGATACAAATGATGTATTGAATGCTATAAGAGCTGTAAGAGCCCCCATTGAAATTATTAAATAAATAAATAACCACAGAAGACTGAAACTACTTGACTTACATTTCAAACAAAATGGTAAAAAGCAAAATCCATGCTGGTGCTAATATGCAATTTTCTCTTGGCTCTACTAATGAATCACTATTCACTTTGGATTAAGTTAAAGAATATATTTTTAAATCAAAGTGCATACATAAAATTGTGATTTTAAAGTTAAAAAATCCAATTAATGTGGTCCCTACAATGAACTCAGAAGTCTATGACAAACAGGCGCTATGATGAGATGTCTATAAATACTTTAGACTGCGCATGGTTATGTTGAGAGTAGAGTTCATTTGAAATCTTCAAAATAAGTTTCTGCTAATCCGTAAGTGGTGCTTAGAAGGGTTTAACATTTCTGTTCAATACGTGCATTGAATTGCTTGCTATTCACAAATAGCATCTGCTCCATGCCATGTACTGTTAAAGGGTTTTTTTTTTTGCATCACTACCCCCTGGTGGGAGCAGGAGAGCCTTGCTCCTGGAGAGCTGCTGCTGGATTTGAACCGCCAACCCTGTGGGCTGTAGTCCCACACACAACCACTACGCCACCGGGGCTCAGCATTTATTGTTAAAGGTTTTAATTGGATATCTTCCTCAATTTCTAATTTTGACAATTTTCTTCATTCTCAACAATTCTCTTCATTGTGATTTCTCTATGATTAACCATTTTAGTAAATGCCTGTAGAGATTTGAAGTTGCTCATACCACTACCAACATATGATGTAGAAGAGAAGGAATTCAGGCTGCCATGACTCAGTAAACCAAATGAAGTATATCCTGTATGAAGGGTAGAGATCCCTTCTCTAAATACATGGAAACTCACTGAGGACGGCGAAGAAAGATCCTGTGGCTTGATTTGGTTTCCATGAGGACATCTGAGCTTCCAAAAAAAGTCCTCACATGGATCTCCAAAGCAGTCAAATGAAAACCGGACACTTCCACCAAGACTTTCCCTGGAAACATCATCTGGATTGTGGAATGTGAAGCCAAACTCAAGTGAACTATCAAAATGATTTCCATATCCATTTCCAGCCCTTAATCCTTCTTTACCATATTTTCCAGGGTTGCCCGATTTGTAGTCACTGATTACACCTAATATGCCACAGCTACTTATGTGAATTTCATCTCTGCTTCCTCCTTATTCTCAGTATTTTTATAAGGATGCCACTTCAATGCCAATTTAGGATATATTTTTCATATCCTCAGGTGAGACATATCTCTGCACACCTACATCGTCATAATAATGCACGTTTTAACAGATTGTTGGAACACGTCCCAAGGAAGAGACTAAGAGCCACACTAGGCAGGGAGTAGAAATCTCTTCTCTCGGGGTTCACATAGCTGGTGCTGGAGGAGGAGTTTGCAGTGATTCCTCACTCTTTCTTTATCATGCTTCACTTTTGAGTAAGCATCTTTAATCCATGTTTCATTCCGATCTCTGAAACAATGAGAACTAATAGGTATTATCTCAGTAGATTTATCAGATCTTGCTGCAACACAGAACGCTGTATGATATTATTCTACATTTAGGGTAAAACGGTTGTTTTTGGCACATAAGCAGAAAGGTAAGAGAAATAAATACCCAACAATACTGCTTAAGAGATTCTCTTTATGCTCAAATTTTCCTTTATATACTATGTTTTTAATCTTGAAAGAAGATTATGATAATAAAGTTATAATAATCAAAGTTGGGGGGGGCTGTTAAATAATTAGCCTCCTATAATTTTCCCTTAATTTTTCTTTTAAAATAAATGTTTGGATCAGAGAAAATTCTCACAATTTGGGCATTGTAATATTTTGAGAAAAAAA
>PVJH01037989.1:0-17504 GCA_004026705.1 Nesogale talazaci | reverse complement strand
TATTTTCTCAGTGATAGAGACCCATTTGTACATGTAACATCAGCATAAGTGAAAACTTGATATTTAATGACTCCAGAAAAGTTGCACAAGGACTAAATTCACATGTTCATATGTACCTGAGATGCTATGGTTTTGTTTATAACATTGTTGGAGGCTGGGATACATGAAGCAAGCTGTGACTATATTTCTTTGTAATGCACTTCTTTGTAATATACATTAGACAAAATGAATAAAAATACTGTGGCTTCCATTTAAATATTTAAGATGAGTTGCAGAATAATATGCTTTTATCAGAGTTATAGATTATAAGAAGAAAAATAGAATATTATAAAAGAAAATGTTAAAAATTTTTCAAGCAAATAGTATTCATGTTTCAGTGATACATCTAGAACATAGATTAAAAATAACATATCCCACAAGTGATTGTTTATTTCTCATTCCCTAAATATGTATATTAAGATTTCTACTTTTATACATCTTGAGAGTGTAAGGTTACATCTAATGCTGGAATTCTGTTTCTAATTATGATAAAATGTTTGAAGAGAACATTGCCTATGCCCTAAGATAGAAAACAAACCCAAATAACTACAAAATCATAGGTGATGTGTTTTCGGTACTTTTCTATTCATGGATAGATTTTTTGTTGCTATTGTTATTTTAATTATCAGTTTCCCAAAGAAATAAGAGTAAGAAAAAATGATGAATTAAATTCTAAACATTGGTAAACATTTTATAGGGAAGAAGTGAACCACTGTGGATCTCATCATCTTCATTCCAATGTTAAATGAGAAGTTCATCATACAAGAGGCAAAAAGGCCACTGGATAAACTTACAGAGACCTTTTGAACTTTATCTGTGGTTTAGCATAACAGATTAGATCACTAAGGATCTGCAGCTGTAGAATGCCTACCAATTCTTCGTTAAATTTTCTTAATATACATGGGACTACTACACAGAAGATTAGAGTCAGGGCAAAATAAATCCTTTAGAAGCACTTCAAACTCTAGGCAAGTGGAGGCTGGGACCTGGTGCAAGTGAACAGAGGACAATCTTTCAAGGCACTGTCAGCTTTTTACTCTAGAGGGGTTCAGACTCGACAGGCAGGCAACTGTCAGAAAAAACCTCCTCAACACAGTAAAGTTTCACAGGGTGTGTAACACATGTGCACTCCAAAAACCAGAGGAAGCACATAAGACCAGAGAAGGAACTCCGATGAGTCAAGATGAAGCCAAAAGCAAAGAGAACTTCTTGACTCATTCCATGGTTCAATCAAAGATCTCCTGTCATTCATGAAGTGGTGGGGCGATAAAGAAAGATTAGTCAAGATACTAAACTAATTGAATGTACCCTGCTGCCCATCTACCAGAAACCAGGTAAAATAGACTCAAAAGACAACCCTGGAATATTGAGTATCAAATAGATAAATAGAAAAGTCATTAGTGGGAAAAGGAAACTGCATGTTAAAAAAAAAAAGCACCAAAACATTACTACATTGGCATGAAAAGGAGATAGATCTCAATCCTTCCTTAGATGCCATTTAGTTCCTCTGGAACACTGCCATCTAATATAAACTGAGCTTAGTCTCTCTCATATCTGATTCTCAGAGTTCATTCAGGAGTCCCTGAGTCATATTCTCCCCCCTTTTCTTCAGTCTCTTTTATCTCTTTGTTCTTACAGTTTCTCCTATTTTTCTATTACGAACTTTTTGATATTTATAATTTCATCCAAGATTGTCAAGAACAATATTTAAGTTTTCTTCAAAATAAGTTTGACTAATAAATACCAAAATTATAAGATTTCTTGTGGATTTAATATACTTCTTCACTCATTGAGAAATTTTCCATTTGAATGCTTTTCAAAAATGACAGTTTCTAAATATGTATTCAAATAAACTCACATATATTTATTACAAAGTTTAAAATGTCAATCTTCTTATTCAATATATCAATTTAGCAATAATCATATCATTTCAGTTTCATATAGAATATCATTTATACTTAGTATAGAAACATCTTAAAATCTTCTCAGGTATGGAATTTATGATTCTATTGTTTAGCCTATTTTCTTTAAAAATTTGACAGTAGACATGAGAACAATTAAAAAATTAGCTATCGATACTGATAACAGAAAATGCAGTCAATATCATTTTGAAGACTACAACTGTCAGAAGAAAATAAACAATCATTAAAAATTATATAATTTTTTCTGTTATTAGGGAGAAAAGAGCGGAGACTAGATAAGGAAAAAATTTATAAGTATGCAGACATCTTTGTTATCTGTTTTTAATTATTAAATAATAATGATATATTAATATATAATATACTATATCCCAATTAATATATATTAATATATTATATATATCAACTGATTCCGTGGTTCAATCATGTTCACCAGAATTCTATATTTGCTATCACAATCAGTGTCCAAACTTGCTTTTTCTATGTGGACCCCTTTATGGTACCATCTCTTTACCCTGACACCACTTATGTACACCTGACCCAAGCCACAGTATTTTATTTTTTTATCAAATACTTTTATTTATAGGGGTTCTTACATCTCATCACAATGCATACAGTCATCCATTGTGTCAAACACATCTGTACACTTGTTGCCATCATCATTTCCAAAGAGTCTTATTTCTGTTTGAGCCCTTGATATCAGCTCCTCATTTTCCCCTCTCCTCCTTGTGCCCTCCCTCCCTCATGAACTCTTGATAAGTTATAGATTATGATTTCATATCTTACTTTGTCCTCTGTCGCCCTTCACCCACTTTTCTGTCGTTTGATCCCCTAGAAGGGGGCTATTTGTTGATCCTTGTGACTGATTTCCCCTTTCTCCCCCCATTCCCCCACCCTGTTCTCTGGTATCTCTACTTTCATTGTTGACCCTGAAGTGTGTATATATTTGAATTTCCTGGGTTGCAGGTTCTTATCTGTTGCAGTGTGCATGCTTTGTTTTAATCTGATTTGTAAGGTAGAATTAAGATCATGGTAATGGGGGAAAGAAAGCTTAAAGGAACTAGAGGAAAGTTGTGTTTTTCATCAGTTCTATACTGCACCCTGACTGGGTCCTCACTTTCTTGTGACTCTTCTGTGAGGAAGTATCCAGTTGTCTACAGATGAGCTTTTGGTATTCACTACACACACACACACCACACACACACAGACACACAGACACACACACCAATTCACATGGGTATGATTTTGTTCTGGGTCTTAGATGCCTGATACCTGATCCCATTGATTACACAGGCTGGTATGCCTCTTCTTGTAAGATTTGTTGCTTCTCAACTAGACAGACACTTGTTTATCTTCTAGCTTTTAAGACTCTAGACACTATATCTTTTGATAGCCAGATACCATCAGCTTTCTTTACCATGTTTGCTTACACACCCATTTTGCAGACAGACTTCAAAGTCACTTTTCATGTCAGATGGCAACAGAGAAAACATGAAAGTATTTGAAAAGAAAAATTTTGCAAACCATTTTAATTGTTTAAGTTGTCTTTCATATTCTAAAGATAATAAAAAGCATTTTAAATAAAAGGACTTATTTAATAAAATTAGGGACTCAAAAATACAAAAAATTTAGCATATAATAAAACTGTAAGGATCCAAATCATCTAACCATGATACAGATCTAAGCTTTTGCTACCAATCTAACTACATAAGTAGACATGAAATACAGAGGCTTAAGTTTTATGTTTAAGGAGGAAAATGAAATATAATTTAAACGATATCTAAATTATATAAACTCAGAAAGAGAAATAGTGAAGACAAGGGAACTTGGCAAATAAATAACTGCTGGTTCTCCCTTTCAGTAGGAACCCTGCTGGTTTAGAGGTTACGCTTTGTGGTCTGATCCACAGTTCAAAACAGTTAGCAGCTCCGCCAAAGGAAAACTGGGCTGTCTTTGTTTAAAAGTTTGTACAGTCATTCATTTATTTTCTGCCTAGGTTTGAGTTATCTTAACCATTTCTTCCATGAGTAAGATTCAATTGTAAGTACTAATTATGAGGATATGGTATCTAGAAGGATATGGTATCATCTCCCATACCTCCCTCTCACTTTATTTTATTTTAATAGTTCTATCTGCCTTTCTCTGACATTTTGTGCAATTTAATTGTATCAAGGCAAATTATACAATCATGAACACAATCTGTTTTAGAACACTTTCTTCTTTCTTGTATTTCCTTAGTTTTCTTTTAGATTGTTGAATATGTTTTAGTACAATTTTCGTGGTGTGTGCTACTATTCTTTTTATTTCATTTGGATCTGTTGTAATATCACCTTTTCATCTCTTATTCTGGGTATTTGTGTCTTTCCTTTTTATCATTTTTATGTTTGCCAGTAGTCTATTTTGCTAATGCTTTAAAAGAACCAGCTTCATGTTTTCAGTTTTTCCATTGTATTTTTTAATCATTTTAAACAACTCATACAACTCTTGCCATTCTTATTTTCAAAACATTTGTTTTCTACTTGAATCCTTGGTATCAGTTCCTCATTTTTCCCTCCCTCTTTGCCCCCTCCCTCATGAACCCTTGATATTTTATAGTTATTAGTTTGCCAGGTGTTATACTGCCTAATGTCTCCCTTTCCATATAACTTATTTCTGTTTTGATCCTTATGATTTCTTTCCTTCTTCTCTTGGTGAGTTTATGTTGTCCTTGTTCCAGTTTTTGAAGGTGTTGGATTAGGGTATTCATTTCAGATTTCTTCTCTTTCTTCATGTGTGTTGATTGCTACTTTGGTCTTGGTTCATTGTGTTTATTCTCTCTCAAAGCTTTTGTTACATTGTTATAGTTCTTATTTGTCCAAAGGAGTTTTTAGTTCCTCCCTTATTTGCTTTATTACCCACTCATTTTTGAGGATTATGTTGTTCAGTCTCTATGTGTTTAGATGTATGTTTCCATTCATTTTATGACAATACACGTAGAGATTGTTTTAAATAGAGAGAGGGTGTATAAGAATGAAAGAACACAAAGCAGCTACAATACCAACAAAAGAACAGCCAGGATCCAGAACTTGTCCTGGGAGAGATTTAGGAATATGAGAAATGGAAGTCCTTTGAGGAGTTGGGGACAGAGTCTGGTAGTATGTTGTTTTTATTACCTTCTAATCTTTCAGGAATCCAGGGTAGGGCTAAGATGAACACTAAGAGAATTATTTTGTGTCTACAGAGCTAAAAGTCATGTATTCTTATGATTTAGGTTTATGACCATAAAGGAATATACCTCTAGTGGATCAGGTTGGAAACCAAACAGAGTTTGCTTTTGGGGATGATGTAGGTGACCAAGTGAGGGTGAGGGAGTGGGATCTACAACTGCCAACTACTTACCTCAGAGGTCTAAGAGGGAAGGATAAAGCTATGGCCTACTCAGAGGACAGGTTGCTTACCTGAGTGTCTTGGGCTGCTGACCAGGGGCTGCTGTCATGGGAAATGAGGCAGATTTTTCAGTCTATTCAATAACTCAGCCCTGAGGGTCTCTAGGCCCTGGAGCTTATTAAGGTCCTTGCCTCACACACAAACTCCCGTATTGTGCTTTATGAAGCCAGTGGTGCTATTTCCACTTATCTTATTTCAACACCATGCTAAAAGACCAAGTGAGTGCTATCTGCTAGCATAGGAAAGCAAGAAAAAAAATTAAAGCTCAAGAAAGATCATGTTTTCCTGGGACCTAGAAATGGGGCCACGCAAAGGTTTATCTCAGGGATGAGCGATTAATTTCCCTGAATGGGCTTGAGCACCACTGACTTGAGTGAAGAGTTAGTTCGGTCATCATTTACCTCTGAGCCAGGCTTCCCTTTAGGGTTATTTCCACATGCTCAGTTGGTTTTGTTATTCCTCCTGTCAGGTAAGGGTGCTTAAGGAGGGGTGAATGGAGCTCACTTGCATTGAGCCAGGAGCTAAGCCTATGTGGGCTTGTATCTTCCCAGGCTGGTCACACTGAGCTTTGTCCCTGAAACTTGGGTAGTCCACCAATCTAGTTATCTCCAGAGATGGGGGAGAGTTTGGGGACTGCACTTCTCTAGCTTGTTCCAAGAGCCAATGACAAAAGGGAATCAATGGGCAGGTGTTGTTGTCCTTGATGCTGAGAATCACCCAATCTGGAAATGTAGGCTATCCTTCCTCTTGGTTCCTCCACACTAGTTTCCTCAGAGTTCCTTCCTTAAATCAAGGCTGCACTTTCTACGTCCATAGACAGTCACAGGTATGGACACCCACGGGGGTTTGCTATGTGCCGATATTGACTCAGTCTCATTATGTTTGTGCACATATACAGGTGTATGGCAAAGTACCTTATATGATAATGATAAACCAACCAAGAGGTTTAAGTCTACACACAAAAGACTACTCCCCAAATGAAAAAAAAGTAAAGAAAAATGTACAAAATAAGAGTGAACCATAATCACCAGCAATAACTATAAAGAATGTTAGCTGCAATAGGTTGGATTGCTTAGTGTCACTAAACCAGTGACACTTGTACAATAAATAATATTATACCAAGAAGTCATTTTATGTCAGAAAGGCACCCGATTCCAACTCATGTCCATGGGTCTGATGCTGGCCAGATCCATCTTCAGTCTTCCATAGCTGCAGGCTGATGATGTTGAAAGGTGTAGTGGAAAACAGGGGAATCACGGGATGGTGAGTGCAAAACATTGCGGATCCAGATTGGTGGGAAGAGGGCAAGGTGCTGACTGCTTTCAGAGTTGGTGGGCCTCATGGGGCCACCCCTCAGGACGGACAAAGAATCCAGGAAAGGAGGAAGGGGAAGGACAAAACCAGTTCCTGCGAGGTTCAAAAGTACACTTTAGAGTGGGTCATTCCAAACCTATGAACCCAGAAATAGAAATTCTATGAAAAATAAAATTGTCTTGTTAAACTAAAAAACGTTGTTATAAACATGATAAAAGTGCTGGATATATTAATAATATAAAGATCATAGACTTGATAAAAGCAATTATAGAGAAGACCCTAGTTATGAAGAACAGAAGGGTTCAACATACCAAAGAAGTCTTCCTACTCACTGCCATCGAGTCGCTGCTGACTCACAGAGACCCGCCCGGACAAGACAGAACTGTCCTTGTGAGTTTGGGAGACTGGACCTGTTCATGGCAGTAGAAACTCCAGCTTTCTCCTGCTGAGCAGCTGGTGCTTTCCCAATGCTTACCTTAGGGATAGCAGCTCAATGCATAGTCGCTATACCACCAGAGCTATGTATTTTAAAAGTAGACAGTCTAATAGCTGGAATATCAAAATTATGATCATATAAATTAATGAGTAAAACACTCTTCGAATTAAAGAACCGTCTCTTCAGAATGAAAGAATAAACTTTGCTGGAGAAAGAATATTTAAAAAAGACCTACAAAAGACAAAGTCAATCTCATTGAGTTAATTTTAATTATCAGCAACTCTATATAGTTTTCCCATAAGTATTTATGAGAGCAGACAGTCTCATCTTTCCTCGACATATAACACATTAGAGTAAAATGTAATATTGAGACAAATGTAGCCTAAAGTATTAATATGCAAGATTAAAGAAAGACTCCCTCAAGCAACCAGACAGAAATAACACAATTTATATTGTTTTTCAAAGAACTAGATCATCCCTAAATATACTATAAATCCAACCTCTATGCCTATAGTGATAAGTGAAGAGTTCAACAGAAAATTTCAAAGGGCAATGCAAGAAGATAAAGTAAAATATTAGAAATTTACCAAAAGGTATAGTTAGAAAACCTGAAGGGAAGAATATGCTCAGGGTTTCTCAAGCATAAATAACTGAAGAAAATTATTCAAGTCTCAGGTTGCAATACTGAGTAATTCTTTGTAGAAAATACTGAATGATGAGGGAAGTATCAAAAGAAGTTGGAGGGAATACTCAATCACTGTGCAAATAAATCAGTAAATACATAAAATGGTCAACATTCAGCCATTTCAAAAGGGATCATATGATCATAAACCAAAGTTATTGGTGAGAGAAGTTCCAGATGCACTTCTTATTATGCTGCACTTGTCAAAAACAAAGGATTGACAGAAGGCCAATCAAAATATTTTAACAAACCAATGCATCATTGGAAGCACTCTGTAGGCTATGTCAAGATATTTGGTGGGTGGTTACCTGGCTAATCAACATGAAAAGATTTATATTTGTGTCCATTCCAAAGAAAAGTGACCTACCAGATAGTGGAAAACATTAGACAATATAAATAATGTCAATTACAAGTAAAATTTTACTGAAGATAATATTTAAATCATTTCCATGATATATACAGACTTCCCAGAAATTCAAACCAGATTTAGAATTAAATATGAAATAAGTTATCATTATTGACACCTGACGGATCTTGACTGAAAGCAAATAATACAGAAAGACACTTCCTTGTGTTTTACTGACAATAAAAATGGTTGTGTCTGTGCAGATCATAACAAACCATGGACAGCATTGTGAAGAATTGCACTTAATGATTTCTGTGGGAGCTTTACAGAGACCAAGAGCCAATTGCTGAAGAAAGAGGTTCTTTTCTTGTTCTTAGGTGCCATCACATTGGCTCTGTCCCATAGTGACCCTCAGCAAAACACAACGAAGCATTGCTTTGACCGTCACCATCCTCACTATTGTCCTTCTGCTCGAGCCCAGGGTTGCAGCCCCTGTGCGAATCCATCGTATCCAGGGTCTTCCTCTCTTTCATTGATCCTTCACTTTACTAAAGCTGGAGTCCTCCAGAGACTGGTCTCTTCTGACCACGTGTTCAAAATATGCAAGACAACATCTGACCAAGAGAATAGGTAAAATGACAAAAATGCTACACAGTTTCATATCCTTTCCCAATGTATGTTAGGTCTGTTTCCTTTTATCATACTTATTCAGTCTGTAGGCTGAGCAAATGATCTGAGAAACTGGACTCTATGAAGCAAAATGTTGCATCAGGGTTGGAGGAAAGCTCAGGAACATATAATAATCAGATATCACAACCTTGCTTGGAAAAATCTAAGAGGACTTGAAGCACTTTCTGAGGTTATGCAATACCACTCCATGTAAAGAAAGCACGAGTCCTGACACCTATATTAGTTAGCAGAATAGGGCATTCTATTCTGAGAAAGGACTGAAGTCATCAAGGATTGTCACTTGAACCCACAAACAACACTTTAGAAGCAGTCAAGAACTCAAAGAATGACTGAAATTGTCAAGGATTTTCACTTGAACCCACAAACGATACTCTAGAAGCAGTCAAGAAATCAAGGAACACATTGAATTAATCTACTGCAAAAGTCCTCTTTAATTTTTTTAGAGAGGAAGGGTGCCACTTGAGGACTGAGAATTCAGATCTGACTCAAGCTATGTTTACCCTCAATGGTCAGCAAATAAAGGAAACCCCTCAGCGATATGGATTGAAATGGTGACTACAACAAAAGCTCAAGTAAGATCAGACTAGATCAGACACAACTCTGTCCTCCATTACTGTCATGATTTCTGCCACATTCCGGTCTATTGTTGCAGGCTTGGTGCCAATAAATCTCATGACAGGGTCTTCTCTTTTGACTCACTTGATTTGGTCAAACATGATGTCTTCATGCAGGAAGTGATCCCTCCTGGTAACATGTCAAAATATGTGAGACGAAATCATTCTATATGAGCTTGTGAGGGGCATTTTGGCAAGACATGTTTATTTGTTCTTTTTATAGTCCATGTTATATTCAAATTCTTCACACTCACTATGTGATCATAGGTTTAAAACTTTGAGCCTTAGGATATCAGTGTAACCCCTGGATCATAGAGGCTGAATTTAATAATAGAGATTGAATTTAATAATATGAATAATGACTTCATCAATTATGCCTACAAAATGAAACCTCAACAAAAATCTGGACACAAGCTCGACTTCCCCAACTGACAACACAAGGGTAAATTTGAACATATAGCTACAAAAACATAGAATACTCCTTAATCAAATGCATAAAATGCAAAGCTATTGTTTCTCACTGTATCCTACATCCATGCGCATACAGCTGGGAAGGTGGATTTTGTCTCTGTAACCCTGCCCAAGTGCTCTCAAAAAGTTTGTTAATGGCAAATTTCCCTGACGTAGACAGCCTATTCCTTCGCTAGTTTCGGGAGCTATCATGTTTGGTAGAGTTGAATCATAAATAAGAAGATGAGCAACAAGATGGATTATTGCAATGGCATACACATAGGAACAATTGAGAGGATGAGGTAGGACCTCGCCATCTGTCTTTCTGTTGTCAATAGGGTCATTATGAGTCAGAAATTAGTGTCAGCAGAAAACAACAACAAAACAACAATAAAAATCACCACCATCCCCCTGAGAAGCTTTAGTTCTTCCATTCAATTGTATCAAAATGAAAGTTTGGGCCTCCTCAAGCTACTTAAATTGCATTCCTTTTAAATATTCTGTTTTAGTTTAGGAACCAATATGAAGCCTGGAATAGCAAAATTAGAACTGGAGGGCAGAAGGGGTAAGGTTTTCAAGGAGATTGGTTTAGTGCTCCCCTGGCTACTTCTGAAGAAAGGGTAGATATTTTGTCATGATGGAAAATAATTGCTTGGCGCAAGTTTCCTGGCATTTTTCTTACCAATGCGGTTTCCAATGTGTCTAAAATTTCTTCTTGCTCAATTTCATGGTCGTCTGGTATCCTTCAGGAATATTTATATGTATCTAAAGATAGGTTCTCTTTGGGATTCCCCCCAACAGTTGTCATTACCATCGGCGCTGACTTCTCTGCTCCTAATTTAGATGAACGGGCAGATGAACTTGGAACGTACTGTTTTCATGGTGTCTATTCCTTGCAAGGCCTCTAACAAGACTAAGAAAAAAGTGTTACCCAAAGAATTTTCTACAGCTCTCCAAGGGTCATGGAGACATTGTTCATCCAGGATGATCTAGAGCTTTAGAAGAAACACATTTTATTTTCCCTTCTATCCCAAGTACTTTGATGTACCAGGAAATAAATGAGGACAAAGAAGTTTTCCCTTCAGATTCCTTCAAGATTTTGTTCATTGTAACTTTGACCATTTTGAATTCCATCCTTATTGCTATTATAAGTAAACAAATAATGGTAATTCTACGTCAGAAAGCTCATTCAGTTCTCTGAGATATCTTAGCAAGTTATTAGCTTGAATGTAGTGGTTATCCAAATTTCTACTTGGTTGAGCTCAAATGGGGTAATTCTAAAAATAGGTTTGATTGAGGTATGTGAAGAGCCTAAATCTAAGCATGGCGATCCTCCTCTGCAAGGCGCCCCTACTGGTGGGTGTGGGTACTCAGGGAGAGCTCTGTGCATTGCAGGTTTCCTGCAGGGGCGCGAGCTGTTTCTATTGTTTTAGGAAACCAGGCTGTTTTGTGAATAGAAAGAATACATGTTTGGGACCTGGAAAAAAAAAGCAACCATGATAACCCATGGTGTTCCCTCTTTTACTTATTCATACATTTGAAGATGGGCTATCTATCATTATATTTTATATATTTATATTTACTTATTTATATAAACTTGTGCATTTCATCTATCTTTTATAGGCTTCTTTTTAAACAGGACGAGAGGGTTGAAATGAGTTGGAACCGATCTGGTTTCCGTGAGTTTTTGTTTGCTTGCTTGATTTAGAGAATGTCTTTGTCTCTTGATAAATGCTTGAGCGTCACAGTGGCTTATGCCTTTCTAGCAGAACGGAATTCGTCGGATCATACAACTGTAAGTGGACGTAGAGTGCTGACGTGTTGCCGGTGTTAGGTGTCATCAAGTTGGTTCCCACCGAGAGTGACCCTCTCTGCCCAGTCCTCGGCCATCCTTGTGGTATTTGGGGCCGACCCATGGGTGCAGCCACGTGCTAGCTCAGTGGCTCTCAACCTTCCTACGGACACACCCCCTTAATACTCTGCCTCGTGTTGGGGTCACCCCGACCATAAATTATTTTTTGCTACTTCATAGCTGTAATCTTACTTCTGTTATGAACTATAATGTAAATATCTGCTATGCAAGATGAATTTTCATTGTTACAAATTGAGCATAATTAAACATAATTAAAGCAGAGTGATTAGTCATCAAACAAAAATGTAATTATATCTTGTGAAATATTTTTATGTTTTCCAGTGGTCTTAGGTGACCCCTGTGAAAGGGTCGTCCGACCCCCAAAGGGGACACGATCCACAGGTTGAGAACCGCTGAGCTAGTCTGTCTCATTGAAGATTGTGGCAGTTATATTTTATGCCAACTTACATTCATGAAGGGGTAGACTCCCTGCTTTCAATTCAGTCCCAGCCGGATGATATCTACGTGGGGGCCGAGGGAGGAGGTAAGAAACTGTAACCTTTTCTTTCTGCACCTAAGCCTTCCTGCTTCAAGCTGTCTTCACCCTGCTATGTTTCCACCTTGGATCCATGTGACTCTGCACCCTGTAGCCTGTGATCCGTATGATCTACACTTGGAAAACATTAGCTTTTTAATAGAAATAACATTTAAAGATTAGATATTGGAATTGTGCTAGTCTAATGAATCTTCACTGGAAGTAACTTTATTTTTTAACAACAAAAATGATAGCTACACACATAGGCCTAGATAGGTAGAATTAACAGGAATTTGCTTGAGTGCAAAAGAGAGAGTGGAAACTGTCAGTATTATCACACAGAACAAGGACTAGAGCCCACTGCAAAACAGATCAAAACTTTCTCACATGCAATTTCAGGTTGAAGTTGAGGAAAATAAAACCAGTCTACATGAACCAAAATAGAACCTTGACGTAATCCAATCTGAATTTAGATACCATCTCAAGAAATAGATGTGATAGACTGAACAAAAATAGCACAAATATATAGTTATATAATAATAATTCATATATAATTCTTTTCATATAAACATTCACTCATATATTTTACTTATAACTATGATGATCTATTTTAAATTGCATTTTGGTTTCAAAACTCACAGTTGTCATACTATATTATTTTATAATAGTCTACAAGTTTATTTCAAAAAGTCTGTGCTAAACTGAAGTATTCATCTTAAAACTAAGAAAGAACATGCCCTTGAAGGGATTCTTGCCTAGTGTCATTTGGAATAACTGCAGATTCCAGCTTGAGTGTGTGAAGTTAAATTTGAGCAGTCCAGTTGAACATGTTCCAGTTCTAAGCAGCACTTTTTTGACTCTACTATAGTTGGTGATCTGTGATTAGCATAATATTAGTAAAATTCATTTTTTACTCAGACACTGCTTTTATTTTTAGTTGAACTAAATGTCAAAATCTTCCAACTGGATATGATGATTAGAACCTTTTGAAGGGAAAAATTAGAGTGGCTTTATTTTAAAAAGAAGCCAGGAAAAGTTTAGGCAATTTGTGTTCAATTTTTAATAATAATGGATGGCTTTCAAAATATACTTCTCAAACATTATCTGTTGCTGTTTAAATCCTCACTAATGAGCTGGATGCCACATGTCAGTTATTTAATTTATCAAATATCCTCCTCAGAACATTGAATCCAACTTTGCCATCGCTGCATAGTCTAAAGACAAATGGTGAACCCCTAAAGGTCACAATAGCAAGCTAGAAGCTGCAAAACATTAAGAGATTATCAGTGAAGAGCCTATAGTGTTTGTGACTGTATTTCTAATAATAAAAATCTGTGTCTTAGAATCCTGAAAGTACATTAGGATGCAGTTATACCTCTGTACAAAAGGTTATCACTTGTCAGTAAGAGTAACCACAGTCATTATAGGTAAACAGCAAACTCAGAAAACAGTCCCCAAATAGTCTATGAAGTAGATTTACTTTATCAGGTTTTGGCCTTTGCAGATTGTTACTGTCTAATCATTCATAGCTTGGATCCAACAGTAATCAAGCACAGTGAATGTTCAAAGAACTCAAGACACCACTAAGACACCTCAAATCACCTCCATAATGATACATCAAAAATATAGTCCTTAAAGGACAATATGCTATCTTTCTACATGATCATGATAATATAATCCCAGTACAGAAAATATATATAATATAATTTATGCTAGTTATCATTTTATTATATGTTAACATGTTTAAAATTTCTATTTTAAGTGAATCATAGAGCTCTGTTTAAAATTTCCACTACTAAATGGGGGTGTGGAGAAAAAAATTTCCTCTATTAAACTTATTGCATATCATAAAATTTCTGGTATTAAATTGATCATATGATGTAAACAAAATCATCAAAGTTACTCCCTTGTGGTAATTGACTTCCTTTCAATTTAGATGAAATTTATTTTAATGAGCCCTTTGAAGATGTATAAATTAATCATATTGAATCAATTATATTCCAAACCTTAATGATTTACTAATAGACAAGAGATAACTGCTTAACTATAATCTTAATGCAATTATATATATAATAATTTGCAATTGTACCTTATTTTTCTTATCTTCTATAGTGCTAAGTGGATTCTAACCACCAATCTTCCAGAATCTATTCAAATTGCCAAGAGTGAAGATGCAATTTTGAGGACTAAGATACTGCTGACTCATGTCACCTTGTTTCCAGCTGTAGACAGTCTTTGTTACATGCAAAGAATAAGTTGGTGCATTGCCTCTATAGGAAAGAATTGCCTAAAAGAGTTTTCCTAACTTTCTCAACTCACCCAACTGCTTTGAATATATCTGCCTCTAAAGGTTCCCTGGGAGTCACAGTTTTAACTGGAAGATGTTCTCTTTTATTTGGGGGGCACCCTGACATGATTAACTAGCACTTATCTGCCAGTCTGTCATCCCATGGTGGCTTGTGTGTTGTTGTAATGTTGAGAGCTATGTCCATGGTATTTAAAATACCAGCAGAGGCACCCCAAAACACAAGTTTCAGCAGAGCTTTCAGAGTAAGAACAGAGTATGAAGAAGGAATAGACTGTTCACTTAAGAGAAATTATCAAATGAAAACATTATGTATAGCATGAAAGCAGTGGTTCTCAACCTGCGGGTTGTGACACCTTTAGGGGTTGGATAACCCTTTTACAGGGGTCACCTAATACATTCTGCATATCAGATATTTACATTACAATTCATGACAGTAGCAAAATTACAGTTACAAAGTAACAGCAAACATAATTTTATGGTTGGGGGTCACAACAACTATATTGTGTCATGGCATAAGTAATGTTGAGGACCACTGACATGAAAGCATTGTTCAGGGGACTTGGGAGAGGGGGAAATGAGGGAAAAGCAGGGAGAGCTAACAAATCCTCGGAACAAGTGATCTGAATTCGACGGCGATGAAGACATAGAATGCCTGGTGGGGTGAGCTCAAGTGCAATGGAGTCAATAGGAATTACTGAAAGCTGAATGAAGGAAGAACATAATAGTGGGAGAAGAGGAAAGTAAAAGGAAATAGAGCAAAGAAGCAGCAGGCAAAGGACATTTATAGAGATATAAATACAGCAACGTACTTATCTAAATATATTTATACATAATGATAGGGACATAGATCTATGTACATATATTTATATGTGAAGTATTAAGGTAACAGATTGACATTGGGCCTGTACTTAATTATTCCCTCAATGCAAGAACACTTTGTTCTAATAAACTGGCATTCTTCCAAACTTGATTGCTGAAGACAAATTGAATGTATAAGCAAGTGTTGTGAAGAAAGCTGATGGTGCCTGGCTATTAAAATATACCGCATCTGGGGTCTTAAAGACTTGAAGTTTAACAAGTGGTCATCTAGAGAGGAAGAAACAAAGCCCTCAAGGAAGAAGCACACAAGTGAATGGGGAACCAAAATCCATCCATAGGCAATTGGATATTCCCTCACAGAAGAGTCATGCAGACGAGACAAGTCAGCCAGGTTGCAGTATAGCACTAACAAAACATACAACCTTTCCCTAGTTCTTTAATGCTTCCTCCCCCTACTATCATGACTGAAGTTCTACTTTACAAATCTACAAGACCAGAGCATGTACACTGGTACAAATAAGAGCTCTGAACACACATGGAATCCATGAAAGATAAACGTCTCAAGAACAATAATGGGGTAGTGACACCATGAAGGTAGAGGGAAGGTGGGGGAGAGAGGGGAACTGATCAATGTATTACCACCACCACCACCCCACACACAGGGTGATGAACAATAGGAACATGGGATAAGGGAGACAGTGGATGGTGTAAGATAGTAAAATAATAATAATTTATAAATTATCAAGGGTTCATGAGGTTGGGTGGATGTGGAAGGGAAGAAAATGAGGATCTGATTGGCACTTGTAGAAAGAACATATTTTTAAATGGATGATGGCAATATATGTACAAATGTGATTGACACAATAAGTGTATGGATTGCTATAAAAGCTGTAACAGCATTCAATAAAATGCTTTTTTAAGAAAGCATTGTCAGCTACTGAAAACCACACGAATAAGAAGCAGAATCAAATCCTCATCCATCTCAAAGTTGAGTCATACTACAGTTGTTAAATTTTTTTTAAATGTTGTGTTTCTTATTTAAACCATATTATTTAACTCTAAACATATTTACTTTGAAATTTCTGTGTGATTGTTTGTATAAAATGGTTAGGGTAAAAACTTGGTGTTGGAAAACAGATTAATCTGTTTTCAGTTAAATCTTATGGGAAAAATTGATTCAATATTTGATGCATTCACAACTAAAAGTTCCTTCTAGAATGAATTAGCATCAAGTCCTGGGATTATACTGTATAGTCAACATAATATGTTTTTTTAAATTAAGGATACTCAAAAATAAAATGTGTTCTCTTGAATGTATCCAACTGCAATAGTAGAAATTTATCAGAGTAAAAATATTTTCTTGAGATATGTGTTATAGAAATGATTGTATCATCAACTATAGAATTGCTCAAGATATGCAGTATCAAAGTCCAATCACAAAGGAAGAAATCGTTTCAAATATTTATAGTTGAGACATCCCCCTCAAAATGATGGAAGTATTGAAAAAGCAAAAGCAAGAAAGTAGTTTATTCAAGGAGTAAAAGTCAGAAGGGAATGATACTTAGAAATCAAGATTCTCTTGATGAAATACAAGAGTCAATCCTTGAGCTGATCTGCTGGACACATTGATATTATAGCAGCTTCCATTGCCACTGAGGAGAACCAAAGGAGTCTGGGTTCCACTGATTCTGCTGGTAACCCTGTTAAAGGACATTTCTGTTGGAGCCCACAGTCTCCTGCATAGGTTGTCACTGCTGCTGCCAAGGATACAATTAGAAACAAAACATGAAGAAAGTTTCTTTTTTGCTCCCTATTTCAAGCTCCCAACAACGCTTCCTGTTGGACAAATATTAGTGTAAGTTTTGGGGCAAGGGTCTCTGGAATTATTATAGTTCATATTATCTATTCCCTGCCATATTAAAGGGAAAAAAAGAAAGTTTGGAATGAATCTGATACAATACCAAGAGTTAATTAGAAAAGTATAAAATGCTGAAATAACCACCTGTATTTATAATGATAATAATTATAATTATTATGATAACTTTGGGGTACTCTGGCACATCTTCAAAAGGAT
>PVJH01037988.1:0-17508 GCA_004026705.1 Nesogale talazaci | reverse complement strand
GCAAAAGTGACAAGAGGTTGGAGCAAGGAAAGTAGAGTATCCTGGATAGGGAATAAGCTGGACACAATAATGAGGATGCTGATGCACTGTAATACATGTAACTAAGGAGCCCAGGTTGCATTGTGGGTGAAGGGTTGAACTGTTAGTTCCAAGATCAGCTGTTCAAGCCTACCAGCTGCGCCAAGACAGAAAGATGACCTTGCTGGCTCCCATAAAATGTTACAGTCTAAAAAACCCTACATAATTCGAAATCCAGCAGCAGCAAGGCTGGGTGGCTCCCACGACCACCAGAGGGAAGGGATGCCCAAAACACAAAAACAAAAACAAAAAACCTACATAAGGACATTATGAATCAAAATCAGCTTGAGGGCAGTGAGTTTTTCACGTGAAAAATTGTCAAATGAGAACTTAACTTCCACTAAATGTCAAATCACCTATTACGTAGAAATCAATCAATAAATTGATCGTTTCAATATTTTTCATCTAGAATTTTTTTTTATTTCCCAATAAAGCGCTACTCATACCTCGCAACTGCATAGCTTACATCCTTCAAAGCTAGGTCCATGGAAACATATGCACCTCTATGTTGTGCTACCAAAGGACGTGAGGGAACAGGAGAAGAGAGTGCTAATTCACCTGGAATTACTTTCATGTGGATGTTCTTGCCTTTGGTTGTGCTACTCCCGGCTTCTAAATGGCCTCACCGGTCCTCACATCTTTTCCATATACTGTCACAGCCACACACAAGGATTCGCCCAACCATACTGACTTGTGGGGCTCCAGATCAAACATTTTAGCTCTTAACCGGGACATGGAAATTGTATAAAAGATGGGCACCAGGACAGACATCTGGACCATGCTTTATAAGCAATCAGAAACCTGGCTCCTAATTGCCAAGTCATTCTAGCTGCCTTTATAAACACATAACAAGGACTTCCATCGTTCCTGCTTTCAATTAAAGCTACACTTCTATTTTCTTCTGGGTAGAAACTAGATACATCAAAAGAAACTCGTCGTGTCATTATTTGACAAGTGCTCGGGACATTTTTATAGCTTTCCCTAAGCTATCAGTATCCAAAGCATTACAAGGTGCTATGGAGAAAAATAACTCATCTCGCAGTACTCCAGTCTGAAGAGGGGAGAAGGAAGTGCTCTGTGGGGAACGCTTAGGGTTGCTTTACAACAAAACCATCCAGTCAGACTGTCCTGCTCACATGAGGACCCCAGTCTGGGAAAAAGGGCTATCAATATGTCAAGCTGAAGGTCTTCCAAAAATAAATGAAAATGATGTGTGCAAATGTGATTCTCGGGAGAATTTCAAGTAGTGGGGGATGGTGCTGAATAAAAAGAAGGCCTCCTGCATCCGCACAGAACAAACCAACACAAACAAACGGTGGCAGCTGAGCGAATTCCGACTCACCTTGTAAGAGAACAGAACTGGACAGAACAGGATTAGAGTCTGTCAATCTGCACAGAGGCAGACGGTCACCTCTTTCTCTCTTGGAGCCACTGGTGGATTCAAACCACCAACTCAGGCCACCAAACACTTCACTCCAGAGTTAACAGAGCTGGGTTCCTCAAAACTGAAGGCACATCGATATCTCCCATGGTATGTAAGTGTAAGTGTGCCTATGTGCCTGCCTGCACATGTGTGTGCGTGTGTGCTGTGTGTCTCCGAACTTGGATGATAGACCCATTAAAATGGAATTCTAGGGCGGGACCGGGCCATCACTATTCATAAACCCCATAGACGCTTACATCGTGTAGCTCTGTTCGAGTGGGGGAGGGGGAGAATATCCCAAGCCCCAAATATATTTTACAGCAACCCCTTTAAATCTGAAACATGACAAAGATACGAGAAAGACAGATCACTCAGATGATGGGGTTCCTTCACATGAGGGAGTTCGTTCACAGCCCGTTTGCTAATTATAGAGGATGAAAAACATAAGGAATTTGACGCAAAATTATGAATGGCAGCCGATCAAATCCTCGTGTTCACAGGAAGGAGGACAAAATCAGGGCAGAGATCATTGTATTATACATTTGGTGATAGGTTCGTACTAAGATTCTCTGGTACCCCAATACTATAAAGGAAAAACCCAAGACATCCTCTCACAGAGAGAGAGCCTCTCCCTGAACGGGCTTAGGGAATGTGAGTCATCCGTTTTCAAGCACCCTCTGCCTGAGGACAAAGCTTTGGGCATTGCTAGGTTAACGGTCAGAAGGCCCGATGGGGCCAGATTTAGATGAAGGTGCAAAATGGAATGAGCTCCCACTGTCAAACCGACGCCTTCAGCTAATGAAGTTCTCCGAATGGAAGCTTCGATACCACTAAGATCGCTGGCAGTGTGGCATTGTTCGGTAACCTTTGTGCTGCTAACGAGACAGCCGAAGGGTCAAACCCACCAGTAGCTCTGAGGGAGAATGATGAGGCTATAAAGATACAACCCAGACAACTATAACCTCAGTTGTGATCATGACTGTACGAGTCTTCTTGATAAAACTGAGCAATTGGATTGTGTGACATATGGATTAGGTGCCAATAAAACTGTATTTTACAAAAGAACTCTTATTCTTGGCAATCAACTCGATGGCGGTGGACTTACATATCGCATCGGAAATCTAGTTCCAGACATGGTAGGATGTAAAGATACTCAACAGTTTGAACAGGTAACAAACAGCACAATCAGATAAAAGAGGCAATTCAGAGGTAGCACAGAGATGATAAGACCCACGGATGGCATAAAGCCAGAGAAGCAAAGCCAGGTGGCAGGCACGCGGTAGTCTGCAGGCAGTGCCCATCTGTTCTTGCTTCGTGGGTCAAGAGCGGACAAACCACCCTTCATCCCTGACCATTTGCGTCTGGATTTCCCACTGAACAGGTATCACAAGGCTAAGGACTGAATCAAACACCATGGAAGCAAGAAACCCTGAGTTCTGTCGGCTTCCATTGGCTTTGAGCCTCGCATGGCATAAAGAACCCCAGATCAGCAACACCATAAATAATCTCCTAACCAATCATCTCCACCCCTTTCCTTGAGACAAAATACAGATAGGGATTTTTTTTCCTTGAAGATAGGGAGGCTAAGGTGTGCATACAATCAGGGATCCGGCATCAAAGAATAAAAAATGTATTGCTGTGAATGAGGGGAAGTGTGAAGGGAAGACCCAAAACCCATCTGCTGGCAACTGGACATCCCCTTACAGAGGGGTGGCAGGAAGGAGACAGCCAGTCAGGATGCAGTGTAGCAACGATGAAACACATAACCTTCCTCTAGTACTTTAAGGCTTCCTCCACCCACCCCACTATCATGATCCCAATTTTAGCTTACAAATCCGACTAACCCAGAGCACTAGACCGACTAGACTGGTGCAGAGAAGAGTTGGTAACACAGGGAATCCAGGACAGCTAAAACCCTCAGGACCAATAATGAGAGCAGCGATAAGAGTTAATAATGAGATAAGACCAGGAGGGCAAGGAGAAGGTGAGGGATAAAGGGGGAACCGATTACAAGGATCTACATATAACTCCCTCCCTGGGGAATGGATAATAGAAAAGTGGATGAAGGGAGACATCGGACCGTGTAAAACAGGAAAAAATCATCATAATTTGTAAATTATCAAGGGCTTTTGAGGGAGGGGAAGAATGAGAAGCCGATACCAAGGACTCAAGTAGAAAGCAAATGTTTTGAGAATGATGATGGCAACAAACGTACAAATGTGCTTGCCCCAATGGATGGATGGATTGGGATGAGTTGTACGAGCCCCCAATAAAATGATTTTTTTAAGAGAGAAAAGCTAAGTGAGCATTTTTAGGCAATAACGTGCTGCTTCACCTGGTAATAATAAAAACAAAATAAGTTCGTGGCCTGAAGTGGGGGGGGGGGGTGGAGAAAGAAAAGAAGTTTGAGGACTACTTGCTTTATGAGCTGGAGCTTTGGCAATCTTGCGTTTGATTTCTGCGCCCTCTTCTGGAAGTAGTCGGTATCGCTTCAGCAAAATGTCAAACCAGAGGCAGGTTCTGGCTGCCCAGCTGCGAGCGACCGTTCTCTGTGTGAGTCAGCTTTGTCCTGACACGAGGGTTGTTCTGGAATCAGGAGTGAACCCTGGGGCTGGTTAGAGAGTCAGCAAATGCACGCCGCAAAAGAAGAAACCATCTGCTTAGCTGTTCTCAATTAGGCAATTTTGCTGGAAAATTGAGCAAACTATCAATTTGACGTTGCAATTACCAAAAATAACTGAATGCTGTCTTTTAATCTCCCTAAGTCAAATCATTTTAATTTGTGAGGAAACGGAAAGGGAACATTAGCAACTTTTAATTACCAAGACTGTTGATTTGTTTGTTCACTGAGAAACTATGAAATCTTAAAACTGGAGACACAGGGCAGGTCAAAGTTATGGCTTGGGAGTTTTTCAGCTTGCCTTTAATTGAATCAGCTCTTAAAGGGATGTTGGAACATATTGGCACCCCGTATTTCCCTTTCCTTCTGAGCAGAGATACTACCACTACCGGTTGCTGTCCCACTCCCATCAGCACATACGTATCAGTGGAAGATTGAACTCCACAGGGTTTGCAATGACTGATCTTTCAGAGACAGATTGCCGGGCATTCCTTCTCATGTGCTAAATAGACTCAAGGGTCCGATGTCTCAGTTGGTGGGCAGGTGTTTGACTGTTCGTACCACCCCACCCCATCGCCCAGTCAGTACTTTTACAACTCACCTTCCAACCAGAACAAGAGATCTGCATTTTAGATCTCGTGAAACAATCTTGTATTTTAGAAATTCTACAATCTAAAGCAACTAGCGGTGGCCACAAAATCTCCCTGTTTTCTTTCAAGGTGTGTGATCTTCTGATATCCAACAGGATGGAAGAATCCTTACCTGGTAACCTGGTTATGTGACTTCCAAACTACTGGCTGCAAGAATTCTCTCACAGGACGCTTTGGGTATTTGTAAAAGGCACCAGAGCAGGGTCTAATTGGGCAACTCATCACATAACACGATTATCATCCATTTACTATGACACTCTAGAGGTGGCATGCAAGGGAGTTCCCCAGAAAACCCAGAATCTTTTTCAAAGCTATATAATTAAAAATGGGCAAGGGGGGGGGCTGCATCACTGCCCTCTGATGGGCATGGGAGCTACCCAGTCTTGCTCCTGGAGAGCCTTTGCTGAATTTGAACCGCCAAGTCCGTGGGCCGCAGTCCCGCACTCAACCACTACACCACCGGGGCTCAGCTCATATTTAAAATTTTTACAAACGAAACAATCTTATCACCTTCAAAGTACTCTCCATTCCACTTAATACATTTGTCAAATCTGAGATTCTATTCTTGGAAACATTTTGTAAACTCATCTTTTTGGATTGCTGACAGCACCTCCCTCGATTTTTTCTTCACTTCTTCCCCACCGTCAAATCGCTGTCCTTTCATATTCCTCTTTGTCCTCAGAAAAAAAAGAAGTCACACGGAGTGAGGCCAGGTGAGTCAGGTGTGTGAGGCAAGAGAGGCAGGCAGGTTTTGCCCACAAAAGGTCCCCTGAGATGACTGCATGAGCAGGTGCCTTGTCATGGTAGCAAAACCGTTTCCCCATCTGACACAACTCACGTCTATTTTGTCGCACACTGGGACACAATCTTCTCAGAACGTCTAAATAAAAAGCTTGGTGAACAGTCTGACCTGGTGGAATGAGCTCCAAATGCACTATCCCTCTCACATCACAAAAACAAATGAGCATCATCTTGATCTTTGCTTTCACTTGACCTTTTGGGGGTCAGGGAGCGATGGCATCTTCCACAGGACTGATGTTTTCTCTCGGGGTAGTAAGAAGAGTCTCATGTTACCTCACCAGTAATGACCTTAGGGGGAAAAGTCTGGGTCTCTTTAGAGCTATTCTTTCAAAGCATGGCATGTTTTCAGTCGACACTCTTTCTGGTCAGTCAGAACCCAAAACAAAAATTTCAAAGCAGCTCTTCTCATTCCCAAATCTTCTGTTAAAATTCACCAAACCAAGCTCCAAGGTAGCCCAGATAACTTCCCTGGCTCTTCTATGGTCTGTTGTTGGTCTTTAAGCACAGGTTCATGGATTTTGTCCACGTGTCCATCCGGTCTAGAAACTGACAGAAATCCATAACGAGAGCTGTCACCAATTAATATTTCACCTTTTTTGAAATGGAAAACCACTCCTCCACTTCAGTTCTTCCCATAGTGTCACCCTTGTGAGAGATGTTCAACATCACAACAGTTTCTGCTGCATTTTTCTCAAGCGGGAAACAAAATTTCGCTCACTCGCTGTTCCCTTAAATTGGCCATCAGAATACGGTTCAAGTGAAACTGGTTTCATGAAAAAAAATTTTCATGTGACCAGAAAAAACCTGAGTGGTGCAATCGATAATTGCGTAATGCTCTTCAACATGTTCAATTGCTCGGCTTGTTTATTGCAAACACACATCAAACAGTCTAATAATCTTAACATGAACTAAGTACCAAAGGGTGAGAATAAGAATAATCATAAGAGCATGGTAACAGTACCCGTCATACATATTACTCTAACATCATAGCCCCAACAAGCATTGCCTTCGTCGGTGGACTCAGCCCGGATAGAGTTGGAGAGAGCTGGGGTCCTTGATGCTTTTGGTTCCTAGCTCTCCAAAAAAGTCAGTGTCTCTACCCGGAATTAAATCATTATTTTAGCCGGTCCTTTGACATCATTTGGAAGTTCTGCGACATTCCGCCAAGTCTTATCAAGGTTCCTCACACTTTTGGGGGTAGCTCTTCTGACCATCTGTTGGTTCTGGCCAATTTTGGGTCTGACCTAAGTGTCACTTTTACATTTCTCCTTTAAAAATGCAGTTTCTTGTGTTGCTTCTATCATGCAAGGTAGTTCAACATCTTACAAGGGAGTTCTATGATACTCTCATCACAGGCGATGCCACTCACTCAGAGGGAGTTGCTTGATGCTTGCCTTGCAGTGGGAAAAATTACGTTCTACTAAAGCTCTGCCCAACAAAACTTTTTTTCAGATTTTTGGGGTGCCCAAATGGTACTGAGGGACTAAATCCAAGCTGCACTGAAGACATTAGACAAAAACAAGCCTCCAAGTTTTGATAGCACAGCTATTGAAATGCTGATTCAGCCTCAGGAAAACTCACTAGCCTATGCCAAGAACTTTGAAGGACAGTCACCTGGCCAACTGACTGTGCCCATTTCAAAACAACGTGGGAATCCTCAAGCAACCTCACTCATATCACATGCAGGTAAAATGTTGCTGAAAACCATTCAAAACCAAGCTGGATTCAGAAGACTGATATGCCGTGAGGGATATCACGGAGGACCTCACATGGACCTTCGCTGAAAAGAACACCAGCAAGACGTTCACTTCCATTTCACTTACCATATTGATTATAACCAACTTTGGAGAGCATTGCGAAGAATGAGAATTCCAGAACACTTAACTGTGCCTGTGCAGAAACTATATGTAGAGCAAAGGGCTGTCATGAGAACAGAACAAGAAAAGACTGTGTGGTTTTAAGACCAGATAAAGTGTGTACCAGGATTGTGTCCTTTATTCAATCTGGACGTGGAGAAGATGATCCGAGATACTGGACTATATGAAGAACACGGCATCAGGATTGGAGAAAGCCTTGCTAACAATCTGCAAAGAACACAACCTTGCTTACTGAAATTGGAGAAGATTCGAAGTATTTACTGATGAAGGTCAAAGTCTACCATATTCCACGTGCTTTATCTTTTTTAATTGTTTTAAAGATTATTTTATAGGGAACTCTTGCAGCTTTTATAACAACCCATACATAAATTACATCAAGCATATTTGTACCTAGGCTGCCATCATTATTTTCTAGACATTTACTATCTATCAAGGTAAAAAAAATAAACCCCTCACAATTGGACTAATAGACAACATCTTCTTAAACAGAGAAAAGATCAATGTCATCAAGGGTATAGATATACTTAAATCCACGAACAATGTTCATGGGAGCTGCATTAAAAAAAAACAAAAAGTCAGATGATTTTATACACCGAGCAAATCTGCTTATGCAAGACCTCTATAAGGTGTTGCAGAGCAAAGATTTCACTGGAAGGATTGAGGGGTCCCCTTCCTAAGCCATGGCATTTTCAAGACCCTCCTTCTTTCCAGAGCTTCATACACAAGGGAAGGCTGGACAATAAAAAATAAGGAAGACAGAAGAAGAATCCATGCATTTGAATCATGGTTTTCATAACTGATGCCGAAAGTGCTCGGCATGCCAGGAGACCAAGCAACTGTCTTGGGGAAAGTGCGGGCAGATTCTCCTGAGGAGTAAGAATGGGGAAACTTTCTCTCACATACCTTGGGCATGCTATCAGGAGAAGACAGACCCTGGACTCGGGCATCAGACTTGTGACAGGAGAGGATCAGAGAAGAGAGGAAGGCCCTCGAGGAGAGGAATTGACCAGTGCAAAGATAGGTTCAAACATAGCAGCAGTTCAGAGGATCACTCAGGACCAGGTCTCCTTCCTTCTAATACAGGGTCTTGTTGAATTGAAATCGACACCTAACAACAACAGCTCTGATGCAGTCAGTATGGTAGACATCTACTGTAGATAGGTACCGTATGTACTCAAGTATATGCTGACCCAAATATCAGCTGAGGTGCCTATTTTTACCACAAAACTGCATTAAAAATGTGCTGAAAACTGAGCTCATACATGAATATATATGGTACATAGAGATGCAGGTAGTTAGATGATAGATAGATAGACAAACAGATAGATGAAAGGTGTCATTGAGTTCAAACCAACTTATCAAAGGTCCAACAAAAAGGATATTTGCCTCAACCGCCTTACCCTTGTCATGTTCAAGCCCATCGCTTCAGTTATGGTGTCAACCCATCTCCCCCAAGGACCTCCCTCACCCTCCACAGCATTCTATTTCACCAAAAGTAATGTCCTCCTCTAGTGATGGATCTCCCCTCGTGATGAACCCAAAGCAAGCATGTTGAACAATGTTCTGCAGTGATCTGTAAGATTTTCATTGGCTAAGTTTTGGAAGCAGGTCACCAAGCCTTCCTCTTTCGTCAGTCTTAGTCTGGAGGCCCTGCTGATACTATTCTCCATGGGTGAATCCATTGACAGTTCAAAGACTGGTGGTCTTGAGCATGTGTTATCACAAACCATCCTCACCACAAACAAACAAAATTGTGAAAACAATTTCAACTTACAGCACAGATCCACGTCAGACTCAGAGGGTCTCTAAAGCAGCAGTTCTCAAACTTTGGAGGTCGAATGACCCTTTGAGAGGGATTGTCCCATTCATGACAAAAGCGAAATGACAGTTATGTAGTAGTAATGAAAATAATTTTATGGTTGGGGATCACTACAACACGAGGAAGCGTATGAAAGGGCCGTGGCATTAGGAAGGTTGAGAACCACTGCTAAAGGACAGAGCAGAACTGCTTCTTGGTGTTTCCAAGGCTGTATCTCTGCAAGCAGATGGTCTCGCCTTTCTGTCTGGAGTGACTGTTGAGTTTGAACCACCGACCTTGTAAGAACCACTCACTGTGCAACCCACTATACCACCAGCTTTCCCTCCCCTTTACCACAATTTAGAATTGCTTCTACCCTATCATCTAATTTATAAATGGACACGCAGAGGCTGTTCATGAACTTGTGTCTGTCCCATTGCATATTCTGAAGTCTTCTGTCTTAATCCTCTAGTCACAGCCCTAGAAACAAAAGAACTACATTTTGAGGCTAGCTTTGCCTGACTCAAAAATCGACCCCTTTAGACTGCACAGCCCACTGGAGCAATCCTCAAGAATTGCTGGAGATGCTGTCTACCTGTTGGCATCTGTAATTCACCTAAGGTTCATTAAAAGTGGAAGTGAACAGGGACCTTCCCATAAAGTCAAAAACGTGCTTGTAGATTACAAATATACTCGTACCTCTATACCCTATGCAGCTTCACAAGTTGTTAAACCATATACCTAGCCCGGTAGGAGAAAGATGGCCAAACAAGGTAGATGTCTGCTGCTAAGTGGAAGATATTTGGTTGAAATGTTTCTGAGTCTGCTACTCGGCTCTACTACGGTATGGTCTGGTGGACGGCATTATGTTGCTTGGAAATGAAACTGAATCCCTAAGCATTCCTAACAGCGACCACTTCTCCGCCTCCCCTTTTTAGAAGCACAGCCCTCTACATAGCGTGCTGGCCAACAGCCTTGATTAAAAAGAGGATGTTCAGGGGAAATACTTCAACTCTCCCAAGTGCTCTTCTTTCCTTGCAGTTATTTGCACTGACTGGGCTTAAAGGTGTTGCTAACTGAACAGGTGCAAGCAACAAAAGTTGTTGGAACTTGTTTTTGCGCTGTCACAGTGCCGTCCTCGATTATAAGTAGCTGTTGAGTTATCTTGATTCACACTGTGGTGGGATATGGAGGTGTGTGTGCACAGGTGTGTCTGCAAGGGACTAAGAGCCAAGGTGCCCGTCATCACATCACAATTGCTCTCCTGTACTCGAGTACAGACAGTAGGGGGTTAGAGGAGAAAAGGCATAGGCCAATCTTTCTCTGAGAGAATGTGTGTGTGCTCAAATTACATGACATTTTTTAACTTTCCACTTTTTTTTTCCACACCCCTTTCCTGCTCAATCTCCCCCTTGCTTAGTAATAAAACCCCATAAGTGTTATATTTGTGCTTCTGGAAAATATATAAAACAATGTCCAGAGATTCTTGAAGCTCCCGGTCAGAAACTCGTTGATGAAAGTCTCTCTTCTACATGGCAGTATGAGTACTGAAACTTCCTGTACCGAAAGACCTGCATAAAGACAAAGAGTCAAAATTTACAGGAGCAAGGAAGTGCTGCAGATACCAGAAGTGACTGGGCACAAGGAGTGGATTTTCATTTTTTCTCTTTGGATGTTTCCTTCTGGGAAGTTTTACATACTTAAAGCTAAAAGAAGCTGAAAAACCCTAATTTTACCAAATAATGTGTTTGTTATTCAGTAACCAAGTTACAATAATAAAACATTGCTGTGGAGTCTGTTCCAAGAGGCATCACCACCCCATGAATCACTGAGTGGAACTGCCCACAGGGTTTTCTTGGTTGGGATCACTATGAAAACTGTTCTCAAGGCTTTTCTTCATGGAGCAACGGGGGGTTGGACCACTAACCTTGAGCCACTCAGGTTCCTCCACAATGGTCTGACAGAAGTCAAATGAGAGCAAATAACCGTAGCATCTGACTCCTATTCCCTAGAAACGCAGGATCTTTGTGCTTTGCGGGGTATGTGTTTTGTTTTGTTTTGTTTGGGTTTTGCTGGAAGGGAGCTTAGAAGCTAATAGGGCGATTTATGTATTTTTATGATTTTACTCATACTGAAGCTACAGCCTAGAGCGGCTAAATAACATCAAAATGTGCTCAGCTAGTTTTAATAACACCTAAAATAAAATCAAATTCTCTAGCACCAGGGAGCTCCGGCAGTAGAGAAGGTGAGGCACTGGGCTGCTAACTGCACCAGCTTGATGGCACCAACTACTACCAGTGTGGAAGATGGGGCTGTTGGCTTCTGTAAGGATTGACACTCTGGGAAACCCTACGAGGCAGTTCTGAGCTGTCCGAAAGAGTGGCAACGAATTAGAATTGACTTTAAGACAACAGACAGTGGAGCCTAGCTTTAATTAGCAACATTTATGTCATTTGCCATGAGTCCAATTACTCCCCTTCTGGCTTTCAGCAATGGACAGATTTTCTTGAAAATGTATAGTTCAAACCTCTGAGTATCAGGTGAAAATAGTCCATGTATCAGTGCAGTGTCATCGATAGCTCTAGTTATATATCTAGCTATAGATAAAGACATCGGCATGGACACCAGCATCAAAACAGAGAGAGGTGCTGTGCTAATTCAGTCACCTTATAAGAAGTTATGACGTGTTCTGAGTTGAAGTACCCTCTCGGCCTTTATTCCCTGGCAGACTTGAGTAGAACTGAAGAACATTTCCATTTCAGTATTCCAAATAAAAATAAATAAATTCACTGCCATCGAGTCAATCGTGACTTATCCCAACCCTACACAGCAGAGTAAAATTGCCCTGTGGGTTTCTGAAACTGTAAATATTTATGGGAATAAAAGGCCTCATTTTTCTCGTTCAGGGAAGCGAGGGTTCACACTGGTGACCATGCAGTTAGCAGTCCAACGTGTAGCCCACTACACCACCAGAATTCCATTTTCCCTATCAGTAGATGGCAAATCACAAACTTGAGTCATTTAATACTGAGATGTGGTTAAAAGCAATTAGTGCTGGACTTGGTAGCCCAGGTGTTCACTGCTTCTAATAGAGCATCGAGGCTTTTTAGCATCTGCAGCCCTTTTAAACCAAACTCCAAGGTACATTCCGACAGCTCCACTGAGTTTCTCTGCTGAAGAAATCAAACAGAATAACCTTCCTGAGGTAAAGCATCAGGAATTGCATTGGGTCGCTAGATCTATAAATGAAAGCCAAACGAAGAGAATGAGAATCTTGTCCTGGCCCTGCCAATAACACCCTGGGTAAATGGTGCTGTTTGGTGCCACCAATGTGGCTCTGACCCATAGGCCTCAAGGTGCAGCAGAAAGAAACCCTGTCCCATCCTGCATCATCCTCACAACTGTTCCTTCCTCCTTGAGACCCTTGTGGCAACCACACTGTTAAACCATCTCATCAAGGGTCTTCCTCTTTGTCATTGCCCCTCTACTTAACAAAGCCTGGTGTCCTCTTCAAGGATTGGTCTCCCCTGACAACATGTCCAAAATACGTAAGACAAAGTCTCCCCATCCTTGCCTCTAAGAGTCTTCTGGCTATCCTGCTTCCATGACAGATTTGCTGGCTCTTTTGGCAGCCCATGGAACTTTCCATATTCTTCATCAACTCCACAATTCAAATGCACCAACTCTTTGGTCCTGAGTCCAATTTTAACATGCACATGATGTATGATGTGATAACAGATGCCATGGCTTGGGTCAGGCACATCTTAGTAACATCTTTGCTGCTCAGTCTTCGAAAGAGGCCTTGTGCAGCACATTTACCCAATGCAATGCATCTTTTGAACTGCTGCTTCCATGATCATGGACTGTAAGTGCACGCAAGACAAAGTCCTTAACCACGTCAGCCTTTTCTCCACGATGTTACCTGGTGGTGCCGTTGTGAGGATTTGGGTTTCTTTGCAGTGGGCTGTAACCCATATTGAAAGCAGGAGCCCTCAATCTTCATCAGCTTGTGTTTTAGATCCAAGGAAAATACCGGTGACATAACTCTCAGCATCCCACCAGTCCAGGAGCCATCAGGGAACATGACAAACCGACAGGCAAGTAGGGGACTGAACCACCGCCGTGTCCTAAGAGCCTAAAAGTCAATAGAATGCAATGCTTGTAATCACAGATTGTGTAGTATGAAAATCAACTGTATCTCGTCAAAACACAACGCATTTGCAATGCTATCGACAAATCGTTTGCATGACGCTCAGTTTTCTGTAAGTTAACTTCTGTCTCTACTCACTCATTGCCACCCAGTTAATTCTGCCTCATCATGACCCTACAGGTTAGAGTAGAACTTCCCCTGTGGACGTCTAAGGCTGACTCCATGTTAGGAGAAGAACGCCTCATTTTTCTCCCATGGAGTAGCACGTGATTGCTAACTGCTGACCCAATGGGCAACCAGCTGTATAAAAGCCTCATCAGAAATGAGTCAGTGCAAGGATCCCACCACTACAGAATCAGATAACCCACCACCAAAATCCACCAGCCTCTATACCCAGCACTCCACCGAAAGGCCACCCAATAAACCCTTTCCTGTATTCCTAAGTCTTGGACAATATCTCCTGACAAGAGCAGTTTCATAGTAGCTATGGGCAAAACAAATCTAACTAAGTATTAGAGTCCCGCTATCAAGTGAGAGAAGCGTTGTCACCTGGGGTTCGTGATTGGTATTGGTACATCAACTCACATTTGTAAAGTGGAGGTATACAATACTTATGAAGGAAACTCTCTGGGAGGCAAGTCTCCCGGAGTATGG
Source organism: Nesogale talazaci (assembly GCA_004026705.1). Lineage (NCBI taxonomy): Eukaryota > Metazoa > Chordata > Mammalia > Afrosoricida > Tenrecidae > Nesogale > Nesogale talazaci. Next base: position 3,457 of record PVJH01037988.1, on the reverse strand, counting down.
AAATAGAAGGGATGATGCAACAGTGAAGGTGGTGTAGGAGAGTGGGAAGGTGGCCTGAAGGAAAGCAAGGGTGAATTCTTTCTTGGCCTTAGAAGGAAGGAGGCCAGAAAGGAAGCAATTTCAGCTAATAGGCTCCAAAGGGCCAATACAAGCAGTAACATGCAGACTGCCAAAATGCCCATGCCATACGAGCTGCGTAGGCCTCACAGACCTGGCAGTTGCAGAGTGCTTGGAGGAGGCAGAATAGACATTTCATTCAATCACCAGCTAGGCATTTATCTCCGACTTGGATCAGCCATCTCAGAATTCACATGTGAAAACATTCAAGCAAGGAAAAACAGGACCTCCTTGCACAACGGTCAATTCATCTCCCCCAGCATGACTCAACCATGGATTTCTGGGAGGTCTGCTGCTCAGTGCAAGATATCCATCAAACATTAAATGATGAAAAAAAGATATTCTGGGAAAGCACCTAGCATCTAGCTCTGTGAAAAAAACTTTTTTTAGACAACTCTCTGGGCCTCGTCCTTTTGTTCAACTATTCTTTGGTTTGGATTACAAAATATAGCAGTTATTGCCAAAGAAAAGGAGATGGGAGGGAGGAAGGGCTAGAGGGAGGGAGAGAGGGACACTTTGAATTCTCCTGCAATCTAGATTTCGGGGAATCTATGAAAATATGGGGTCCTACCCCAGCCACTGCCTTTAAGAATTTCTTTTGAACTTTCAAACTTGAGAAAACTGGTTTCCTAAAGTCACCTTTAAATCAAACAAAAGCTCTAAGACTAGAGACCTTCTTACTATAGGCATTGGGCTCTTTTGAAAAATTACCTCTGTGCAGGCAGTTTCCAGAAACATGAACTTCAGGTTCAAATAGAAGCTGTGCTTTAGGGTAAATTATTATTGTGTAAACACCGTTCTGTTTAACGATGCTAATTAAACAGGACAGCAGAGCTTTTAGAGCAGTGGTTCCCAACCTTCCTAATGCCCCAACCCTTTAATACTGTTCCTCATGTTGGGGTGACCCCCCCAATCATAAAATATTTTCATTGCTACTTTATAGCTATAATTTTGCTACTGTTATGACTCATCATGTAAATATCTGATATGCAGGATATATTTTCATTGTTACAAATTGAACAAAATTAAAGCAGAGTGATTCATCACAAAATAATATGTAAGTATATATTGTGAAATATTTATTTCTAATGACAAATCAATGAAATTTTGTCTTGAAACATAGTTTGGCCTGGCTACAGTCTTCACGCCAGGTACTCATATGTGGGTGTATCTGCATGTGGGCGGACCCGCACGGAGGACAGAGGAGCAGTTTCAGTTCCTAAGATCATCCAAAATATGTGTTCTTAGGCAACCCCTGTGAAAGGGGCATTTGACACCCAAAGGGGTCACGACCCACAGGTTGAGAACCACTGTTTTAGCAGCTATCTCATTTCCAGAGCATTTTCAACCCACTAGTCTAAAAGTGACCCCAATATGCAAAGCGTATACAGCGATTTATAACTGAGGACAGTTCCAGTCCAAGGACTCTATAGTAAGTCAGTTCTGAAGCACGTTGCATAGCTTTTATTTTGCTTTCTAGCTTTATTATTAATGCCTTTTACTATCAATATCTTTATAAATTCAACCTTTGATCAACTATGAGTGGACATCGGAGAAATTATGAACATCAGTAGTGCTACAAACAGCATTGTCTATAATACATGTCACTATATATAGAAGCACTCAATGAAAGAAGACAGGATGGTGGATCCCAAATGTGATTTTTCATAACTCCAATATGCCATACATAATAAACATCAGTCAGTTTATGTTTCAGCCTCATAGTTTTTGTTTTAATAGAAGGAAGACCAGGTAGGTGTGAACTTAAATTTATTTATTACTTTGGTAAGAATATAATAGGTAGCAGAATATTTGACATTTCTATAATATTTACAGGTACAGTTTAGTGACAATAATGTTCACTATGGTGGTCATCTATGATCACTAACTGTTCCCAAATGATTCCAGTCTACTTACAGAAACTATGGATGGTTTGGTAAAGACACTTCTCTGATTCTATTTTGCTGAGGAAATGGAACTAAAAAATGATGTTCCAAATTAGCAATGTTCATCACACCTAAATGAACATGAGAATTTTCATCAAATTAAAACCACTGTGCATGATCAGAATCATTTTGGCAATGCCTGCGGTTCAAAATCGAGGCACTATCATGACTAAAATCAGGACATAAATGTGACCGCTCACATAATACGGCCATTTTCTAAACTGAGGGGCGAGAGAGGAGGAGGCTAGTAAATAATCAGGAGGAAATTTTATTTCGAACATCTTCTCCGGGCTGGCTCTTAGTAGCTGTGTCCTGGTCATGAGGGTGAGTTGAATGTGTCCTGTGGTTTTTTAGGACAAGCAGGGGTCAAGTCAAGAGGATAGCGGGGCCTGAAGCAGAGTGGAGAGGAGAGAAAGTGAAACAGCAAGACTAAAGCATTTACCAAGCCAATATGCTCCCTCCTTTAGGAAGCCCAGAATTACATTTAATTCACAAGCCTGATGTCCTTTCCAAATGTCTTCAAAATGGAATTAGCTGAAAGCAATTATCCTGGAGAGACTAAGCAGAAATTTTTAAATGCACTCCACCTGCCCACTTAATGGAACTGTTTGTCAGAGAAAAGTCAGTCAGTTGCATTTCAATAACTTTGAACAATAGATTAATTACACATGTAGATGGGCACTGTCCATTTGAAAAGCACGCAGTGTGCCGCAGAGGCAGTTGTCAGCGTTTTGGGGATCTAAATTGGTATTTACCAACACACATTTCCAGCTGGGCCAGCCTTTCACCGACACTGTTTTTCCTTTCGGGATGGAGAGTTCCCCTGCTGAAAAGGATCCTCCTGTGTTTTGCATCTTGGCAGTGCAAACTATTTTATAGAGCATCCAATTTTAAGGAGGACCCATTGGACGCCAGCGAGTGCATTGGTGGGTTTTATATGTTTTTTGTACACAAATACATCTTTCCTCTGACCACATCACTATACCTACGTATCTATACATCACACATGCAAAATCCCTTAGTAGAAATGCACTTTTTAAAGCAGGTTGAAAGGGACACGAGATAAAGGATAAGTTTCTCCAAGTTGGTGTGCTGCTAAGGAGAATCTTGAATAGACAAGATAAAATGCCTTCCCGTCAAGCATAAGTGGAGATATCTCAAATTAGCCAGTGAAAATCATCCTCGCTCTGTGTGAGACCTCATTTGGAACTTCGGCTCCATTTAAGGCTACCTGATTACAGAGACGAGAGTGCCATCCTGAATGGGCGGCGCTGGGCTTGGGCAGAACCAGGGCTTTCACGCAGGGAAAAAGAAACTAACTCCTTGTGCATTTGTGAAACCATGGAAAATTACAGTGGAAAAGAAACAAACTCCTTACATATCTGTGAAACAAT
>PVJH01037987.1:0-17489 GCA_004026705.1 Nesogale talazaci | reverse complement strand
CCTGGGGAGAGACCCAGGTAGCATGGCAGGGGCCAGACCAAATCCAGGGCTACATATGGTACGCAACTGGGGTGGGGGGATAGGGGTGGGGGGTATGGCAGATGGTGATGTGTAGAGAGGGAATGGGGTAGTAACCCACCCAAGGGGGGCATATTGCTTATATCTCCACAGGAAAAGAGGGATCAAACTTATACCCAGTGTTCCAGGATGCGAATGCAGCATGACAGCATGGAGCAGAGAACCAGTGGAGGAGTCTGAGCGCACAAGTCCCATCCCAACTATAGGGGCAGCCATCTCTACCCCAGAGGAGTTTGCCCTAGAGGTCAGCACTGAAACTGCAGCTTGGGGAGTGAGAGATGCCTGACCAGAGTACATGGGAACAAATGAAGTGTGAGGAAGAGAGAATGGAGTGCATCCTGGCCCCTGAGCTTTTAGGATGATATTACCACTCAGAACAGCTGATGCACAGTCAGGATCATATGGCCAGCCCCACTATGAAATATGGCTTCCCTCGCTGACCCAAGACCTTTCAGAGTCACCAGTGGAGAAACAGGGTCAGGATTATACCATGTCTGACCCAACATACCATGACAAAACACAAAGGGTGTGCAACAGAGTATGGAGTTCCAGATGAATGCCAATGATATACTTTGGGGCCAGGATGTGGCACCTCATCAGACTCAACTAGGGGACACTCCTGGAGGTCAATGAAAAGAGCTTGTACTCTTTGCATGTTTTTATATTGTTATTATTTTTATTTTTTACATATATATATAAAACATTGGGGTTGTTGTTGTTGCTGTCATTGCTTTGTTTTATTTGGTTGCTTCATTTTAGGATGTATTTTTTTGTACATATTGTTACCTCTTCAGGTTTATCTGGATAAGATAGGCTGGATGAACAGACTGGAGGCAAAAATGACAGATTGCTGGGAGGGACATGTAAGAAGGGGAGGAGGGGGAAAATAGGTGGTGTTGACCAGCCCAGGGATAAGGGAACAAGGGGTGATTTAAAATCAATGACAAGAGGGTTATGAGAGGTCTGAAAGTGATTGATCAGGAATAATATAACAGAGAGAAAATACTGAGACACAAATATAGGCTGAGCATGATAGTGGGACAAGAGGAAGGTGGACGGAAATGGAGGAAAGGACTGGAGGGCGCAAAGGGCATTTATAGAGGTTTAAATACAGGCAGGTACATAGGTGCATATATTTATATATGATGATGGGGAAATAGATCAATGTGCATATACTTATAAGGTTAGTATTAGGACAGCAGATGGGCATTGGATCTCCACTCAAGTACTTCCTCAGTGCAAGAATATTTTGTTCTATTAAATTGCCATCCCATGATGCTCACCTTCCAACACAATCACTGAAGACAAATGTGTCCATAAACAAAAGTGATAAAGAAAGCTCATGATGCCTAGCTATCAAAAGATGTACAGTCTGGGGCTTTAAAGGCTTGAAAGTAAACAAGCAGTCATCTAGCTCAGAAGCAACAAAGCCGACATGGACAAAGCACACTAACTTGTGGGACCATGAGGTGTCAAAGAGATCAGTTATCAGGCTTCAAGAACGAATAATCATAACATTCCATTCTCACTTTCCTGATATGATGGCTGATGACAGATGTGTGCATAAGCAAATGTGGTGAAGAGCAAGGATGGTGCCCGGCTATCAAAAGATATAGCATCTGAGGTCTTAAAGACTTGAGTAAACAAGCAGTCATCCAGCTCAGAAGCAACAAAGCCCGCATGGAAGAAGCACATCAGTCTGTGTGACCATGAGGTGTCGAAGGGATCTGGTATCAGGAATCAAAGAACTAAAAATTATACCATTATAAATGAGGGGAGTACAGATGGGGACCCAAAGCTCATCAATAGGTGAAGCGATATCCTCTTACAAAAGGATTGCAGGGAGAAGATGAGCCAGTCAAGGAACAGTGTAGTAACAATGAAATATGCAACTTTCCTCTAGTTCTCAAATGCATCCTCCCACTCACGATCATAATCCCAATTCTACCAGACCAATCTAGCTAGACCAGGGGATGTACACTGGAGTTGGAAACATGGGGAATTTAGGATAGATGATCCCTTGGGACTAGTGATGAGAGTAGTTATACTGGGAGGTTGATGGGGTGGTGGTATAGAAAGGGGAAACCGATTTCAGGAATCCACATATAACCTCCTCTCTGGGGTATAGACAACAGGAAAGTGAGTAAAGGGATACATTGGACAGTGTAAAATATGAAAAAGTAATAATTTGTAAATTATTATGGGTACATGGGGGAGGAGAAGGGGAGACGGAAGGGAAAATGAGAAACTGGTACTGGGCGCCTAAGTGAAAGGAGGATGTTTTGAGAGTAATGATGGCAACAAGTGTGTAAATGTGGCCTGCATACAATTGATGTATGTATGGATCGTGAAGGGCCCCCAATAAAGTGATTTATTTATAAAAAAAAAAAGGAGGGGGAAAGAGGAGCTTATACCAAGGGCTCAAATAGAAAACATTTGGAAATGAATATGGCAACATGTGTATAAATATACTTGATACAAATGATGTATTGAATGTTATTAGAGCTGTAAGAGCCCCCAATAAAATCACTGGGAAAAATTGAAAACAGAGTTACAGCCTTGGAAAGCCACAGGGGCAGTTTGCCCTGTTGTACAGGATTGTAATGAGTCAAAGTGGACTCGATGGCAGTGAGAGACAGACGTACCTATGTTGGCATGTTACATAGTGAAAGGCAATGCCATTTTATTCAAAGAAGATGAGAAAGCAAGACGTGTTTGAACTGGGGAATTGCTATCCTTAATATGTTTCTGCATTTTGCCTTCATGGTTTGTGATTTTGAATTCTGACAGCTTCCTAAATGTTGGTAAATTCCTTCATTCCAAAGCTGTTTGCTTATTTTCTAGTGTCTTGAAAACAAACAAACAAACAAAACAAGTTCAACATAATTATAGACAAGAAAACCATTCTAACACTTCTGTATTTTTACTAATGTAATTTTTTATAATTTTATGTGATTATTGTCAAAATGCATATACAAAAATATTGACAAGACAAAGACATTATAATTCTATTACCTACATAGAGTCAGCACTAATTTTTTCCTTTACATATCTGGCAGTAGAGTATACAGATTATTTGTAATCTAATTTTTCACTTCATATAGTAAATATCCATATATTTGGACACTTTATACAAGCACTGTTTATAATGGCTCTAATATTTAAGAAATCCACATTTGTTGGAAATGTAATTTGCTTCTGATTTTTCACTATAATAAACCCATAGCAGTGAGCATCCTTATATATTTATATTTATGATGTTTTTTGGAATGAATTTTGAAAATGAAAAAAAAAAAGATATCAAGAACTCCCTGAAATAAATCCTATTCATAGAAACCAGCAAACTGTTGATAAATTAGAAATATAATGAAAACTCATTTCTCCTGGATCACTGTAAGAATATTTATAATTCCCATAGATATGTAATGTTTCAATAATTTCAGTGAACAATATTTATTCCATCAACTGTTAATGAGGTGATCAAGAGTAAGAATAGACATCAAACATCATAGCCTGCTTCTGTGTTAGTCCTCATCATTTGTTTTTCATAACCACAGGTGACATAGAAGATATGAATCGTGAAGAAGTACTATTTTAATAATATCAAGAGATTTATGTAATCAATTTATAGATTGACTAAATGATGCTTAGGTTTTATTTGCATGCAAGTATAGCCATATTTTTGCCTTTGATATTTATCAATGTAAATCTACATCTCTAGTTCAAAACTTCAACTCTCCCATGCACTTGCCTCCTGTTATTTGAACTATGCATTTTACATTATTTCACAAGTGTTATCTATAACAATAATTATTAGGTTGTAGTAGAGTATGTTGGACAGGATTAAAAGAGAAAAGGTAGATAGTTGGAAGGCATGATAAAATGCAAGGGAAAATTGTGGAATGTCCAGAATATTCCTGTCAAACAGTTCATTATTGTTGTTAGCAAGGAAGGAAGGAAGGAAGGTAAAGAGGGAGAGGGTGGGAGGAGAGGTAACATCCTATTTCTATTTCCTTTCCATTACTATTATGTCCTATATTTAGTTTTTTATTATATTTACTATTTGCAATATATACAATAAAATCATGCTTCGATAAATTATAGTAAACCCATAGGTGAAGTATTAGTAGACAACATTAATGTAATGGTTACTTCAAAATTACACTTCGACTCATGATATAGGAATATACTCATGATAATGTTAAGTGCAAAAGGAAAATATATGACAGATTGCATGTCCTAGCCCCAACCAAACCCGACTGCCATGGGGTCCGTGCCAATCCCCAGTATGCCCACTGCCCCTAGGTGTGTCCAACAATGTGACACTTTATTGAAGGACCAAGCCTCATCTTTTTCCTGCTGTATATGCAGGTATGTTACAGTAATAAAAGGTTTTTCAAATATCATATGTATTCATAGACAAATAAGGAGAAAATGTAGCAATCATTTTCAGTAATTATTCATAGCTAAAAAGGTTATAATGCTCATTGACTACTTTCAGTTTTCTAAAATAAATACATTTTGCTTTAATAATTAGAAATTTTTATGATGCAATTTTAATAAAATTCATGGAAGGATTCTAAATTGTTAGGAAAGTTTCTTTCAATGACAAAGGGAAATGTTTTAATTTTACTCACCTCAAACATGGATAAGTATCTTAAATAATTAACAACTAAGGGTTCACATCAGTTGTTCTTATGAACTTGACTCAATACTCCTCAGTAAGTATTGAAGTCATATATTTTCAATACTGTTAAATTTAATAGGATCTTTGCCACTAGGAAAGCAAACCTAAGCATATAAAACATTAGAACTGCTATCAGATTTTTATCTGAGTTCCTAATTCTTTCCATAATTTTTTAAAAATGAATCTACTACCATCTTCCTAAATGTGAAATTGTCAAGGCTTAAGGATTGTCATGTACATACAAATGTGTACCCACATACACACACAACTTGTATTACATTTATTTTGAAATAGTTTTAAATGTTTAGAATCAAAGTATTATCGAAATACCTTTTACACAGCTGTAATAAAAGTATTTTGCAAACTCTGAAGAGAATTAATATATCACATATAGATAGTATACTGACTTAAAAAATTAAAAATAATGATTTAAAATGTAAAATGAAGGAGCTATAGTGTGTGCAGTAATTGTAAGATGGAGATATTGGCTTATAAAAATAAAAGCATGAAAGTAAAAAAAAATTAAAAAGGAGCAAAATATATGAGCATATCACAAAAATCTGGATAAATATCATCTACTTTGTGCCAAGGGGGAACAAAAACAAAACAAAAACACCATTCCACTGAGGAGCAGATATTAACCACCAACCCTGGAGGAACAGAGCACATCTGAACACTAGCCCTTCCACCCTGCATTTGACTGTGCGTGCTCAGAACACACCACCATGTCCACGCGTGCTCCGTCCAGGAGGTAACAAATGAAAAGACATGGAAATAGCTGCCATTCTGTACTCCTCCATCCCCAAGAGAGCAAATGGAAACACCTTTGACTTTACGAGTGATCCTTAACTTGGGCTGTTCCTTTCTGCTCCTCACTAAGAGGTTTCATTTTTCAATGGAGGCACTACTGGAATGCAGTATGCCTCATTAGCTTTGGGAGAGAGCTGGCCTTCAGGAATTCAGTTCTCACTTCATTTGCTTTGCACACAGTCATAATTAGCTTCCAAATAAGTCAAGTAATGCCAACAGTTTCATGGCCACAAGTTTACTCTGCAGTCTATATTTTGATCCTCCTTCTCCCTTTTGTGATATTCTGAATAAGTTAACATTTAAAAGGACAATGCTACTTTGGAGAGTGATTTGATGTTTTAAAAAAAAAACACCCACTAGGCTTGTATGATTAATGATGTATAAAAAAGCCTTATATGAAGTACAAAGATTTTGGCTCTTAGCAATTTTCCTTTGAAATGGAATAAATGATTAATAATTTCTTTTTAAATTCTGTTTAAAAGTATTTTAAACTATAAATTCAAATAATTAGAGATCCATGCCTAGTATCATGTCAACATTTTGTATTTATTGTTTTGATCTATAAAGGCTTGATAGTAAACAATGATAACAATTTTAATGCCTTCCATTTAAAAGTAGAAGATGCTGGATGGTGTAAGATATGACAAAATAATAATAATTTATAAATTATCAGCGTTTCATGGGGCTGGGGGTGCGGGAAGAGATGGGAAAAATGAGGAGTGGATATGGGGGCTCAAGTGGACAGCAAGTTGTTTTGAAAACAGTGAGGGAAACAAATGTATAAAAGCACTTGTACATACACAATGGATGTATGTGTGGATTGTGAAGAGTTGTACATGGCCCCAATAAAATGATTTAAAAAATAGAATTTATTTCAGCTATGTGAGGTCTTTCACCAAAGGGACCTTAGCAAACATGACATAAGCAAAAGCTTGAAGAAAACTTGACAATGGGGCTTACCCTTTCCTGTTGCTTTTGGAATCCTATGAAGAAGCCTAGACCAGCCTGCTCGATACTGGAGCTGTGTGACTCGAACAGCTTACCACCCAAGCTGACTGCTAGATGTATGAATGAAGTCATCTGGGACTAATCTGTTTCTAGGCAACCTGCCAGGTGGCTGAGGTTAAGTAAAACTTTACAGCTGAGTTTAGTCTAAACTGTCAACCCCATAGAATGGTGAACTTTTAAAAAGGCACTCATACAGTAAAGTTAAATTATACTGTTGTATTTGTTTTTAAAGAAAACATCAAAATAATGACTATCAAGCAAATAAAAAGGTGTTTATCATCATTAACCATTAAGAACAGTAAAGCAAATCGAAAATAAGCTGTCACCTTAGTCATACTTGAGCATGATAAGAAAGAAAGAAACAGAGAGAGAAAAGGTATTTGAGATGGTGTGAAGAAATTGGAACAACCATCCATTGCTGGTACAACTGCAAAATGGCATCAATGCTTTGGGAAAAAAAGTTTGACGGCTCCTCAAAATATAGCATCGAAGTATCATGTGACCCATGTTTGCCTGCAATAATGAAAACAGAAAGCTACACATCCATTGTAATGACGTATCAATCACCTACCAGAATAAGTAAAGTCCCGATAAACATTAAAGCATAGATCAACTTATAAAACATCATGTCAAGTGAAATAGATCAGCCACAAAAGAATACAAACCATCGAATCTCACTTACATGAAAGTTGGCTGGTGGGTTGATAGAAAATGGGAAGAAGTGGCGAATGAGCAGCAATGCTCGGGGCCATTGAGCATCTGTTCAATGTGGGATAATTGGCAAAATCAGAGTGGAAGTGCTTGTTTTAACATGATAAACTGAATCAATGTTACTGAATTAAAAAGTCGAATCGACAAAAAATCATAAGCAAGATTTAAAACCCAAAAGATACATTGGAAAAACATTTCCAATTCATACTAAAATGTAAATCTTAATATTCAGTTGCATAAAAAACCCTAAAATCCACAGTAGAATGAGTGACTCAAGTGGAAAAATAAGTAAGAACCACTAACACATATGCACATTCACAAAACTATTCAAGAATATGAAATTAAAACAATAAAAAGTTTTAAAGCACTAAGATAAATTTAAATGCTTCTCTGTCAGACACCCACTAAATTTTCAGCATCACGATAAATATGTAAGGAATACAAGGTAAACAACAAAATATGGATGGTCCCCCTGAGAAATTTATGCCACAAAACCTTCTCCAGAGCACAACCATTATAAATTTTATATAGCGCCACCAGCAAAAAAAGTAAGAAATATATTTGACATCACAAAGTTCAAACAATAAAGAACAAAATCTCAAAAGAGCTATTTTGTTCGGCTTTATGCACAACTCTAACAAATTGGACTAACTATTTCAAAGCAAAAGTCAGATTAAAGTGTCATGTTAGAAAGAATAAAAATGCTTTCAGTGAAACCCACTGTGGTGAAGTGAAATTTCTTAATAATGGCTCTTCTATCCATGTCTCTGTGACTCACACCAAATGATCAGGTGGGATATTGCAAATAGGGTGTGTGTAGCACTAACAGAGGGAATTGGTCAATATGATTTCTATTCCACTGTGTATAAGAGAATTATATTAGAAGCAGGAATGGAGAGACTTGCAGGGCCATTAAGGAGGAAGAGCTACAGCAGAGGATAGTTGAAATCCCTGCCTGAAATGGCGCAGGTAGTGAGACCATGCCACACTGATTCCAGAGGGGGAAGAAAAGAGACCATGGCACAGAACAAAGGAGCTGCACCCACAACTATGAGTCTGTGAGGCAGGACAGCAGGCAGGCTTCCAGGCTCACGGAGCCAGAGACCAAGAGTTCAAACACTGTACTTTAATGTTTTATTATCTTGACTATGGTAACCTGTTAATGTCTTTTAAAAAACCCCATAATGGTGAGTAATGTCTGTGAGCTCTATGTGGCATGTGTCCCAATAAAAGCAAGCGCCCTTAGCTCCTGCTCAGGCAAGTGCGACAAAACTACTTTAGCACTAGTAAATGACCTACTCTCCCAGCTAGCTTTACTTGCGCCATCAGCTGGGAAGCTTGCCACTCTCTCAAAAACCCACAGGGACAGTTCCACCTCATTCTGCAAAGTTTCCATGAGTCAGAATTGACCTAAAGGCAATGTGCTTGGTGGGGAGCTTGGGTTTGTTTATTGGTCTTGTTTTGGTACCACCGCTGCCACTATGCTCTGCGATCTCAGATGTGGTCCATTCTTAGCTTCTGTTTCTTGGTGGTCATGGATTCTCTGTTTCTGCTTCTGAGATGGTCCGATTTATACCCAGTAGTCCCCTACGTTTTATTTGTATGCTTCTACACAATCATTAGGGGGTGAGAAAATTAAAGTTTATTGTACCAACCTGGCCAATAAATACATGTGGGATTAACTGAACGGTGGAGAGAGAAATGGCTCGGTGAGCCTCACCTTTCTTTTTCTTGGATATCTTGTTTCCTGATGATCAGACCAGGGTGCAGTTGCCTTAGTCAGTTCCCTGTTTCAGCTTGCAAGGTTTACTTCCTCTGAGACATAGCTGAGGAGAAGCCACATGGCCCTACCCTGACGCTGACTGGGTGCTAGAGAAGCTGGGTGGAGACCCCTGCCAGCGCTGAGATCCTTACACATTCACTGATTTGGCTTTCCTCCTGAAGTTGGTATCATTGTGTGTGTTTTGTGAGATTGAGGAAGACTTTGTAGATTGGTGTTCAACAAATAGGCTAATGTTGGATTTATGGGTTTGGACAGCATTGGGTTGGTATGCTTTCTGAATGTACACTTACCCTATATATCAAACTCTCTCTTATGCATATAAATTTCAGTAGATTTGTTTCCCTACTTTACTCAGATTAACACAGGGGGCATTGCCGGGGGTGGTGTATATTACAAAGAATATGGATCGAAGGACATTGCCAAATAGTTTCATTTCACTTTCCCTGTACTCAAAACTCAGGAATATAGGAGAAAAACTCTAGACACACACTAAGTACCTGAACACAAAAAAATGAATAAGCAAATCTGCACAACATATAACAAAAGAAGAACTTGAACAAGAAATAACTCCCCCCAAAACAAGTGCCAGCTCAGATAATTTCACTGGAGAATGTCAACAAAGCATTCCAAGAGCCACTAATACTACTGTACCCAAACAACTACCATGACTTTCCTATAAAAGGACAAAAAACTCCAAAATTTACTTTATGAAGTAAATTTAACCCTGATACCCAAATAAGGTGAAAAAAATAATAGATCAATATTCCTCAAATGCAAACAAAGATACATGCAAAAAATTTCAACGAAGTCTTAGCCAATAACCTCCAATGCTGTGTTTTAAATGATTAATCATGCCCAAGTGGGATGCATACCAAGAATGCAATGATGTTCCCACATTAGAAAACAAACAACATAATCTACCACATTAAAAAAGAAAGGAAGAAAAAGAATAATTCTATTAAAACACACTAGGCATTTGACAAAACTCTATACCCATTTTTTTTAAAAAAACAACCAACCAACAAAAACACTCAACAAAACAGAAATAAAATGGAAATTCCTTAAAATAATTATAGTCGTATACAAAACCAAGGGTCAATATTACTCTCAGTGGAGAGAAACAGGAAGCATTCCTCCTGCAAATGGGAAACAGATAAAGAAGTCCTTCATTATCATTCCTCTTCAGCATTGTGCTGGAAGTGTTAGCCAGACCTCTAAACTAAGAAAGGGAAATTAAAGACATCCATATTGACAAAGAAATAAAACTCTCTGTGTAGGTGACATTACTCTATAAATAGAGTATTGAAAGACACAGCAAGAAAATTGTTGGAACCAATTGAAAAATTGATTGTAGAAATGACTGTTCAACTTTTCTTAATATGATTGGAATATTGAATTACATGAATTGTGAATTATATGCCAATAAAACTGCTTTTAAAAGCATTATCATCTTATTGTTCTTTGGAATGGTGAAGTGGATTCTAACTCCCAGCTACCCCTAATGAAAGAGCAGAATTGCCCCACAAGATGTTTTGAGCATAATCGTTACCGATTCTTTCTCCTATGGAGTCTCTGGGTAGGTTAAAACTATCAATCTTTCATTTAGTAACCAAATGTTTAAGTATTTTGCTACCAGGGCCCTTAGCATTATCAATGGTGCTGTTGTGTGCAGTCGAGCTCATTTTGACTCATAGCAAATATATGTACAATAAAACAAAACATTTCTCCATGTGTGCAATCCTTACAGCCATTGCTATGTGTGAGCCCATTGCTGCACCTACTGAGTCAACTTACCTTTTGGGGGAGTCTTTCTCTTATTCTTCTTATTTATCAAACATAATCTCCTTTTTTGCAAACATGTCCAAAATACAATGCACATACTTTGGACATGGAATCTTTGCTTCTAAGAAGCATTCTAGTTGTAATTTCTCAAGAGAGAATTGTTTCTTCTTCTGGCAGTTCATGGAACTTTGAATATTTTTCACCAACACCATAATACAAATGCATTGTTCTTCATTTTTCCTTTTTCATTGAAAAGTTTTCAGACACATATGAGATAATTGAAAATACCATAGTATTTCACACCTCATTCCTCAAAGATTATTTAAAGAGGTGAAACAGGTATTCCTAATATAACATATTAGTTTAGTTATTTTTAATATAAATAAATTTATTGGGAGTTATTACATGTATAATAATAATAACAAGAAGACATAAAATTGCTGGCATCAGCAATTTCTAAACATTAGCTTTCTTCTTGGGACCTTTAACATCAGCTCCTCTTCCCCCTCCCTCCCCAGCCCATTCTGCCATCCCCATGAACCCTTAATCTGTTATGTATTGTTATTATTATTTATACACATCTTACACAACCAGTGCTACCCCTTCTCCTACTATCCTGGTATTCATACCCCTTAATGGGGGTTATTCTGTCATCATTTCAATCTCTTTTCTCTTTCCCCGCTTCCCTTCCCCTATCATCCTGGAATTGTTACCCAATTACTAATTCTGAAGGGGTTTGTCTCTCCTGAATTCCATAAATCAGACGCTCTTGTCTGTGCCTCTCTGTGTTCACCAGGCTAGTGGGATTTGTGAGGTAGGACTGAGATCATAATAGAAAAGGGAGGAAGGATTAAAGAACTAGAGAGGGTGTTGTGTGCTTTGTCCATGCTAAACTTCCCACTACATGCATTTTCTTCTCTTTGCAGTCTCTCTGCACAGAAATGTCCAATTATGGTATCCATGGATACCATGGATGGTTCTGGGTCTCCATCTTGACCCCTTTCCTTCACTTTAATGAGGCTGTTTATTTTTGAACTTCTGAAACCCATTCCCTATGACACCTCATGATCACATAGGCTGATGTGCTACTCTATGGGCTTTGTTGCTTCCCTGATAAATGGCCACTCATTTGGCTTCAAGCTTTAAGACTTCAGATGCTATATCTTTTAATAGCAGGGCACCATCGGCTTTCTTCACCACCTTTGTTTATGCACTCAGTTTGTCTTCCATGATCATGCTGGAAGTTAGGCATTGCCCAATGTCACATTATTAGAACAAAGTGTTCTCATGCTGAGGGAATACTTAAGTAGAGGCCAGAGTCCATCCACTACTTCAATGCATTACCATATATATATTGCCATATAAATATATGTACAGAGACCAATACCCTGTTTTATGTATTAATATATTTACATATGTACACTTCTATATTTCTTTCCTCTATTTCTTTTTACCTTCCTTCTGTCCCTCCTTCATGTTGACCCCTATTTGCATCTCAGTAATTCCTCATAGCTAAACTAAAGCTGCTCCATCACCAGGTTGGTTGTCAGTTGGTTGGTGTGTTTGTTTCTTTGTACTTGCTTGGTCTAGCTATACAAGATGGGCATGAGAAGCAAGCCCTAGGAGGAAGCAGTGGGTCTGACAGTTCCAGGGGACCTTGGGGGAGGAGGTGGTAGGGAGGGAGTAGGAAGCAAGCAAAGTCATGGTCAGGAGCACAACTAGGGATTTACATCCCACAGTGAGGGGACATAAAGCTCATTCTATTTCTTGACTGTTGCTTCAATGCACACTGACTGTAGATCTAAGTGAACTGAAAGCCTTGAAAATTCTATCTTTTCTCCACTTATTATAATGCTATTTATTGATCTAGTTGTGAATAGTTTTGCTTTCTTTATGTCAAGACGTGATTCATATTAATGATGTAGTCTTTTCATATTCATCAGTGAGTGCTTCAAGTGCTCTCTGCTTTTACCTAGAAAGGTTATGGTATCTGCATATCATAGGTTGTTAATGAGTCTTCCAATCCTGATGTCACTTTCTCCATATAGTCTAGTTTCTCAGATGATTTGCCCAACATACATACTGACTAAGTATGGTGAAAGTAAAGAACATCAATACAAAATTGATTTTAAACCTGCAACATATACCTCTTCTGTTAGAATAGCTGCCATTGAAAGTATAGGTTAGACACAAGTATTATTAATAGTTCTGGAATTCCCTTTTTTGAAATGCTATTCAGAGTTTGTTATGATCCACACAGTTTTAAGTCTGAATCTTTCTGGCAGTCTTTTCAAGATCCACTTAATTTGAGCAATGTTATCTCTGGTTCCGAGTCTTGTTCTGAAAATTGGCAGCTCTCTCTCAATGTACTGCTTCAACCATTTTTTAGTTATCTTCAGAAAAATTTCACTTGCTTGTGGAATGAATAATATTTTTGCTGTCTTTGATTTATTTTAATTTTCTTAAACTTCATCATGAGTTTATATATGAACAGTTGATGGTCTGTTCCAAAGCCAGCCCCTGGACATGTTTTGGCTGATGATATGAAGTTACTCCATCATCTCTTCCACAGGGGCGGTCAGTTTGATTACTGTGTGATCCTTCATGCCAAATCCAAGTATACACATTTATATTGTTGAAGTGATTATTTGCAATGAAGCCATTTGTCTTGCAAAATTCTATCATGTGATCTCCAGCTTTGTCTCTGTCACCAAGGTCATATTTCCAATTACTGATCATCCCATTTTGTTTTCTACTTTCACATTCTATTGTCCTGTAATGAGATTGATTGCTCTCAGACAGAACACACGGGTAAAATTCTTCAATGCCTTCGTCATGGCCTTTGTGTTGGTACAGAAATTTGAGTAATAGTTTTATCAATATTGACATTAAAAATAAGCATCCAAAATTCACTGGTTCATTATCCCTATTGGCTTATGGAAGAATGATTCCAGTCCCCAGAAGAGTCCCTGGCAAATTCTAAACAACCAAGATTATTAATTCCCAAATTTTCCCCAGATGCTGCCTTCCTATTAGAAAAAAACGTGTTACTGCTTTTGCTTCATGAACTTTCTATGAAATGCCTTGTGCCCCTGTCAAGATGCCATCTTTCTGAGCTCCTGAAATAGTTAGTCCAGTTAGTTGCCTAGGACTGCGTAACTGAATTCCACAAACTGGGTAGGTTAAGAGAGTAGAGATGTGTTCTTTCAGAGTACTAGAGACGAGATACCAAAATTTAAAGAATCCACAAGGTTAAACTTTCTCTAGATTCTAGGGAAATATTCTTTCTTGTATCGCCCAGGTTCTGGTGGCCCTTCACATTCCTTGATTTGTAGCAGTATAATTAATATTTATCTCCATCATATCTCCATTTCTATTTCCATGTCTCTTCTACTTTTGTTAGGTTAGGATCCCTTCAGTATAACCTCATGTTCATGTAAATATTTACATCTGGAAAGACTAGTACCTAGGACTTTATTAATTTGGAGACAAAAATAAATCAATATTGAGGTATCAAAGTATGTCAATTTCTTGCTGATGTTGGGATTCCCCCCTCCATCCACTCTCTGCAGCGCTCTGCCATGGTCACTGCAGCAACCCTAGTCTTTCAGCAAGTATCTCTCCTAGGAGCAAGACCTTCCCCTTTTAACTCTACCTCAGTTCCTAGGGCTCAAAACTCCAAAACCTAAAGAAGCTGTAGCCACCCTGATCCCGCCATTGTTCCTGCATGCCCAAATGCCCTGGCTATTTAAAAAAAATCTTCCAGTTTTAGCCTAAAACAAAAAAGCTCTTGGTCATACCAATCTTTGCATCCATGTCCTTGTGGATCACTGGGACCCCAACTCAGCAAAGAGCCAGATTGCTCCCAAGGTACACTCAGCTAGGTCCACTTTCAAGGTTCATGCACTGAAATTAGGCTTATAAATTCAACATAACAAAACAAGTACTCAAACCATAAATAGAAACAGAATTATGGAACCTGGGGGAGCGCACCTGCTTGAAGAGATTAAATGTTACCCAGAAATACTTCTCCTTTTGTCCATTTCTATACACCAAGCAAAAGATGCCTACTATCTGAAATCACTGGAAGGAGGGCCATCGGCAATTTCAGAAGCATAGTTTGGGAGTGATGAGCTGTCATATTTTACAAAGCTTTATTTCTGTCCTTTAAATTTGGGATTCACTCCCTGCTTGGTTAGTTGGTCTCATGTAAATCCTCTTTTCTTTGGATTCACTTTCTGAGCAAATGCTCACTATTTTGTGTGCAGGTTCTAAAGCTTTTGGATGTGTTTTGCATATAAAATGTTAAGAAATCATTATTTCCCTTATGTCCTTTTTTAAAAGGCCAGGGTAATTTGTTTAAAATAGAGAGAAGAGCTTCACTTTGAGGCAAATAGTCAAGCTATTGAAATGAGTTTTAGTGTAAATATGTACACATGCAGGCAGAGAAAGAGTCTAGTAAGAGCTTAAAATGAATCTGTCAAAAATGTTGGTAAGCTTCCCATGTCTAAAACCCCAGATCATTTCTTTTTTTTTCTAACCCTAACCCTAACCTCAAATCATTTCTATTGAGTTTATTCCCACTACAGGAGAGAGAAGAACTTTCCAAGAGAGTTTCCAGGGTTGAATCTCTTCACAAGTCAACTGCCACACCTTTCTCCTGCAGAAAAACTAGTAGGTTTGAATCCTGGGTCTCTTGGTTAATGGCTTTGATAAGTAGGTTCATTTTGCTAACATGGCCAATGAAGATAGGTGGGTTTGTTGAGCCAACATAACCAATGAACACATGTGAGATTCATTGAAGGGTGGAGATATAAATGGCTTGGTGATCCTTGCTTTTCTCTCTCTTGCTCTTGGATCTTTGGACCAGTGTGCAGCAAAGCTGTCTTGCTTTTTCTGGGTCTCTGTTTGCAAACTACACTACCCATGGGACACCTGATCCATGGTCTGTGTCGCTGTAAGTTGAGGTTCCTTCTAGCCCTGCTTCATCACACTACCAAAATATACATCTCTTGAGCTGGGGACTGTCAGACCCTATCATCTAGCTGACTATTGGTGACTTGCCCTACTGTTTTCTGCCTGTGGTCAGATAGCCTGAATTTCTCTATAGTGTACTACCCTGGTGGCTCTCAAAATTTGAAGGACTGCCAGTGTATTAGCTGTCTCACACAAGTGAGTTGCACCCAGCCATTCATACTGCTTTATAAATTAACTAACTTTTATTTCTTGTGTTACATATCTACATATGGAAAGATCTATAGATATAGATATATAACTATTAGTGTCCTAGTTTTGTTTCTCTGGAGAACCTTGTCTAACACAATGGCTTACCCACTACATCACCATATTATCTCACTTCCTATGTCTAGTAGTAAATAAATTATACATATATTTATGCAAGCACAACAAGACATATTTAACACTTAATAGACTATCAGTCTTGTACACATTTCAAAGTCAATGTTTATGTTTCTCCTCTTGTGAACACAAGAAATAACAGCTCAGATTCAGAGGGATTAGCAAGACTTATTGAGGAGCATGTTTTTTAACAGTAGGGTTTAAATGCAATTGTAAGATTATTATAATTAGTCATTTTTTTCTCATTTGGATTAATGAGCTCAACTTTAACAAATTCAAATATGCACATCTTCACTAAATGTATCTAAATGTCTAAATATGCATGTACAACTAAAATTTAATAATCTGTTAAATCAATTACTATCTTTATAGATTTGCCTATCCTGCATTTCATGTACAGAGGACATACAAAAAAGTAAACAATAAAAATTAAAACAGAGAAAAACCTCAATTGTAAAGAAAGCAGAAAATATTAAAAACTAGACCAAAAGGCTCATAAGGAAAATAAAATGATAGGGTGATAAATTTTGACCTAATTGCAACTACAACAATCCACTTTCCAATGCATTTTGCATATTGGCAAAACTTTTCACATCCCTGGCCCGTGGACAGAGGAAATTCTCTTGGGGCTTAATCTACATGTATTTCCCCTTCATATGTGTTGCAGTCATGTGCTTATGTTAATTTTATGATTGAGATGTAGGGGTGGAGTCTAGCCTGTTAATCTGGAGATAGTCATTGAGTAGCCAATGAGGTCTCTATGTGGGCATGGCTTTCTCCTGAGACTTCTGGGCAATCTCATGATATTTCCCTCATGAAGATGAGAAGCTATCTTCCCTTCCCAGTTGTTGGGAGTTAGTCTAAAGATGATTAATCACGGACAACACAGAATGGCAACTTCTGGGATGCTGGAGTAGTTGGCAGAGAGACCACACGACTTTGCCCTGATGGACCCGGATTTCTGAGGCTGGGGCAGCCACATGGAGGCCTCTGCCAGTGATGAGTTGTTTCTGCCACCACGGGATGCTGTGGATGGACCCTTAGCCCTGGAAGCGAGGAGCCATAGGGAGACCCCTGTTGGTGCCGGGACTCTGCACCCACTGACCTGTGACTTAGTGAGTTGGAAGACTTTATAGACTGATTTCGGGCATATGGGTTAATATCGAACTTATGACTTTGAACTGGACTGGGCTGGCAAGTTTTCTCAATGTCCTGTTCCTCTTGAATATAAACCCATTCCTTATATCCATATGCGTGTCTTTGAAATTTGTT